>JANHAO010005179.1:0-23015 GCA_026873985.1 Saraca asoca | reverse complement strand
TCCAAGTTCTTGATTTATCTGCAAATCATTTTGAGGCTGGTCTTGAGGGTTTGGACAACTGCAGCACATCTCTCCAACAATTGCAGAATACTTGATGTTGATGTTGAGGAATACTGTAAATGAACCACAAACATTTTAAGAATTCTTCAACTTTACACTATTACTTGCATGATATGTGTTTGTCAAATTATGTCCTTTTTTGTTGTGTAAAAGGAGGAATGAATTATGAAAACTATTAGCTAGACTTCAAATTTCTTGCCATAGAGCTTGAGGATATGATCAAATACATTGACCATTTTTGCCTTGTTCACAACACTCCTTTTCCTCTGGAATGATTGGTCATGGATATATCTCACCAATAAGAAAGAGCTGCTTTCATGGTAATTGAAGGGGAGTTGGCAAAGAATATACTTCAGATTAGCGGCATCTGCACTCTTGAGTTTATCAGTTGGCTGAAAAAATTCCCATAGTAGCATTGCTGATGTGAAATCCCACTGTCATCTATTTTACTTAGGAATGAACATCAATTCCTATGCTTGAGAAACAAGCAGGCTGTTGGAATGAACCTAAAAACTATTTACTTGAAGAATAAAATTATCAGCAAAAATTAAAATAGTTTTCTTTCCTCTCACTTTTTTACTAACAAGTAAAGGAAAATTTTTTTCTTTCCTTTTTCTTTCTTCTTATTTTCTATTCAACCAAACAACAAAACTACAAATTCTTTTTTTCTTATTTACTTTCCTCTCATTTTCCTTTTTCTTATTTTTTTCCTTTATTTTTTTTTCTTTCATTTCAAGCAGAGGGTAAAAGTTTGAGAACTTTTTGAGTATGTACAAGCATTACCCTCACATATAATATTTTTAAACTATTCTTGTATGTTGCAAAATTTTGTTTATATATCTAGTGTTGTCAATTATATATATGCATGTTTGTGCCAATTTTTTTAGGTATGTTTTTATTACACTTGATAGTTGGGGCTGAATTTCAAGTCTTTAACCAAAACCTAAGCAAAGTTAGCTCGGGAATGACTTACAACTTGATTCGAATTTTAATTTAATGAGTTTAGTTCTTGAGACAAGTGAATAATACATGATCTGTGAATTATTTGCTCTCGTTTTAAATGATTTGAGCTTGAACTAATGTAAGTTCATTTTATTTGATTGTGAACTGATTTGATATATAGACAAATAAACAAAAATAAATATACATATATAAACATACATACATATATATATATAAACATATATATTATTTCATTTTTTATAAGTGTTTTAAGTATTACTTTAAGTAAAAATATTAAAAATTAGATTAAGGTTGATTATCATTTGATGATTTTGTATTCTTTGTCAATCCATTTTATGTTATAAAAAAGTGAACATAAAAATAAAATTTGATAAATAAATTATTATTTTTACTTTAATACATTTAATAATTAAGTAAATAATTTTTACTTCAAGTTTATTCTATCAAACAATTTAAAATCTCAATTTGCAAAAAACCTTAATTAATTCTTCTGTTGGTGTCTTTGCTTCTTCTCCAATTTTTGTCTTGACGTAGTCAGGGGTTTTTTTGCATGCTATTACTTATTAGTTTGCATTCAAATTTCCTTTTACAACCTAACAAAAATTTCAAGTGAAGTAAACCAACAAAGATTTCATTACAAATAGGAACTTTCCTTACAAAATTAGTGGTACGTTATCTATTATCCAAGAATTGTGTTTATTATTGTTGTGGGTATTTTTTGAATAATGGAAATGGGCCGGCAAAAACATAACAGACAAGTCCAACTGGTAAAAGCTCCAGATCACCTAAGATTGAAGTCACTGGATCAAGTTTTCAGCTCACTAAAAAGTAAACTCAAGTCGCTAGTGACCTCACGTATAGCTTCAGGTAGTTAAAGATGAATTCTAGCTTGCAGATCTTAGCTCTAAAGATGAGTTATAGCCTACAAATCTCAATTCTAAAGATGAGTTCTAGCCCACAGGTCTTAGCTCGCCAAAAGGTGAACTCAGGTCACTGGTGACCTCACGTGTAGCCCTAGATCGTTAAAGATAAGCTCTAACCCACAAGTCTTAACTCACCAAAAGGTGAACTTAGGTCACTGGTGACCTCACTTGTAGCTTCAGGTCATTAAAGATGGGCTCTAACCTATAGATCTCATCTCTAAAAATGAACTCTAGCCTGCAGATCTCAGCTCTAAAGATGAGCTCTAGCTTGCAGATCGAGACATACCTTCCTAGTCATCTTCTAGAAAGCTCATTGTGGTTAAACTCGAGGAGGGACCAACTTGGGAATATCAAGTTGCAAACATCAACTTGTAGGAATCAACTTGTAATTAATTTATTATTATTCTTTCCTTTTTTGAATTGCAATTATAACACCCTAACAACTATAAATAGGGATTAATATCATTGTATAATGGAGGGCCAACTTGGAAAGAAAGAACCAACTGGAATAGAGGAACACTTTCTAGAAAATAACAGAGAGAAATTAGAAACAAATAGCAGATACAGATACTCTGTAAAAATAGATAGAAAAATACAATAACTATCAACATAGGGGTCGATTAACTTTAGCTGAACCACGTTAAAAACTCCTGGTGTTTCCTTGCTCTCTCTCTCTCTCTCTCTCTCTCTCTCTCTCTCTCTCTCTCTCTCTCTCTCTTCATCTCCCTTTCTTTCTTACACTCACTATATTACAATTTGGGGTTTACTAAATTTACTAGTTAATCAAATTTCACCGTTAATATTTTGGCACTAGAATGAGGGTCCTAAACTATACTTTCCTTGATTTTTTGCCTGATTATAATGGCTAGAGAAAGAACCACCAGGAGTTCAGATGCTCCAACTGACTATTCGGAAGGTCATGTAGACCAACAATGGAAACCAGTTCTCCCTACGACAAGCACTTCTGCCCCCCTCCCCCCCCCCACAGTGTTAGGAAGCATTGGAGAACTTAGGAAACAGAGCTTATTATTTAACAAATATGGAGCTTGAATTTCACGAGCTTGAAATGCTGAACATCTGCACCCATATTTTTAATAAATATCAATTCACCCCTCTAATCTTGTAATATTATTTCTTTAAATTTTATATCTGTGTTCACTAATTTCTACATAAAATTTCGATAGTGTTATATTGGAAGTAAGCTCTCACCCTTATAATCTGGAAGCAAATAATTGCCTTTCTAATCCAAAAGTGAGCTCTCACCCTTCTAATCCAGAAAAGACATTCAACTTGATGAAGTCATGGCATGACCTACCAAGTATTCGACCTAGTGAATATACATTGTCTTAATTGATAAATATACATTGTCATGGATAACTTGATGAATATACATTGTCTTGCTTGATGAATATACACTGTCATGGTAAACCTGATGAATATACATTGTCATGGCATGCTAGCTGAGGTGCAGCTCTCATGCGACCTACTTGGGCACTCGACTCGTGCTAGTTGAGGCACAACTCTCATGCGACCTACCTGAGCATTCAACTCGCACTAGCTAAGGCACAACTCTCATGCAACCTACCCAAGTATTCAACATGTGGTAGTTGAGGCATAACTCTCATGCGACCTACCTGAGCACTCAACTCATGCTAACTAAGGCGTAACTCTCATGTGACCTACCTGAGCATTCAACTTGTGCTAGTTGAGGCGCAACTCTCTGCGACCCACCTGGGCACTCAACTTGTTCTAGCTGAGGCATAGCTTTTATGTAACCTACCTAGGCACTCATCTCGATGATGACAAAGTCACGATTTGCTAGTTGAGGTCTATTGACCTACTGGGCATTCATTTTTACTAATATTTATTAAATCATGGTTTATAGGAACTTATTCATACTTACATATTATCATCTGTAACTTACTAAACATCCAACTCGACATGCTTGGAAAAGCTAGAAAATTATGACAAATTCATTAAAAATCTAGCTCAATGAGGTAAGTGTACACATGAAGGCTCAAAAACACAAGATCAAAATAAGCCTACAACTATCATGACCCCAAAGGATTGTTGGCTCTTAGAAGGTAAACCTCGGTGGACTGAAAAATCGACATATCTAACGAATAAGTCATCCATTATTGACAGTTATGGAAAAATGAGTGCATTAAATGATAATGGCACGGGTTGGTGTAGACAAAACAATGGAACAAAAATACAAATGATGAAACGATAGAGCGCAGTTGTTAGCTTTTACTAGTAAACTACAGCTCCTAGTCCAAAGATCGCATTGAGAGCTGGGGGCTAATGTTGTGGCATTTTTGGAATCATGTAAATGGGTTGGCAAAACCCCAATGGACAAGTTCAACTGGTGAAAGATCTAGATCACCCAGGATTGAAGTCACTAGATCATGTCTTTAGCTCACTAAAAGGTGAAATCAAGTTACTGGTAACCTTACATGTAGCTTTAGGTAGTTAAATATGAGCTTTAGCCTGCAAATCTTAGCTCTAAAGATGAGTTCTAGCCCACAGGTCTCAGCTCGCTAAAAGGTGAACTCAGGTCATTGATGACCTCATTTGTAACTCGAGGTCGTTAAAAATGAGCTCTAGTCCGTAGGTTTTAGCTTGTTAAAAAATGAACTCAGGCTATTAATGACCTCACTTGTAGCTTCAGATCACTAAAGATGAGTTCTACCCTGTAGATCTTAGCTCTAAAGATGACCTTTAGCCTACAGATCTCAGCTCTAAAGATAAGTTCTAACCTACAGATCTCAGCTCTAAAGATAAGTTCTAGCCTGTAGATCGAGACACACCTTTCCAATCATCTTCCAGAAAGTTCACTGTGGTTAAACCCGAGGAGGGACTAACTTACGGATATCAGCTTGCAAGAATCAACTTGTAATTAATTTATTATTATTCTTTCTTTTTTTGAACTATAATTGTAACACACCAGTAACTATAAATAAGGATTGATATCATTGTACAAAGGAGGACCGACTTAGAAAGAAATAACCAACTGGAATAGAGGAACACTCTCTGGAAAATAATAGAGAAAAATCAGAAACACACAGTAGATACAGATACTCTGTAAAAATACATAGAAAAATACAATAATTATGGACGTAGGGGTCGATTGACTTTAGCCGAACGACGTTAAAAACTCCTGGTATTTCCTTGCTCTCTCTCTTTTCATCTCCCTCTCTCTCTTCCACTTACTAAATTGCAGTTTGGAGTTTATTGAACTTTACTGGTTGATCATATTTTGCCATCAACAATAGTTTATTAGTTAAATTGGCTCATTTTTGTTTTGTGAACTCTAAAATAAGGATTATGATTATTTATAGATACACCAATAGAGTTTAGGAGAAATGAATGAAGAATTAGAAAATTCAGACCAAATCATCTTTTTTTATCTAATTGTGATTGTTGTATAACATGGTTTTATATTTTGAAATAAATTGACATTTATGTTAGATTAAGTATGCTTATAATATAAATAATTGTATTATGATATAATCTTTTAGCCATTTTATTTTTTTTTATCTTTTTACATTGTTAAATTACTAAATATATTTGTTTTAATAAATTTTTTAAGTTATTAAATTGTCAACAATATACTTCATTATTATAATTGATTTGAGTTTAATGAGTCAAGCCAAGCCACTTATGAGCTTAATTCGAGCCGAATCGAGCTGAAAAAATATGCTTGAATCAAGTTTGAGCCAAGTCACAGGTTGAAAAAATTTAAAATAAATCAAGCCTAAGTTCAAACCAGCTCAGCTAAGCTCAATTCAACTCATTGCCAGTCCTATAAAAAATATTAGAGAAATTTATATATATATATATATGCTGTATAAAATCAATTATAAATTAGTAAATATAATTATAATTAAATATTATTGATAAATTGACCTAATTTTTATTTATAATTAATTTCATGCAGTAAAAAACCTATAACTTATCTCACCAATCTAAATAATGTGACCGCAAAACACGAAACTCTCGAAATAAGATTTTTATTTTTTTAAACACTAGTAGAACCTGTAAGATGTTTAGTGTTTGTACTGAGTTTGCATGGTTAAACTTCTACCTCATGATTTCTTTTTTTCTTCGTTTTGTCTTCGTTGCTTGGTTGGGCTACATGGCAGCCCACTCTGCTACCCATAAATATAATAATCTTATATGACTGTTGGAATAATACTTTAAGTCAATTTAAATCATTGTTTGTTTATAAATTTAAATATATGATCATATAATATTAGGTTTTAATGTAGTACTTAGATTATTTGTGAATTTATTACTATGTAAACATTATTTGTTAGATTATTGATGATAGAGAGACTAATCCAACTTATTCTTACAAGAAAAGGTCCTTATATGTTACTGTCATTGTTCAATTAATGCGACAAACTATAACCTAATAGCAACATCCAAAGTAGAGAAAAGTTTACTTTTTTTCTTTTCTTTCTTCTTTTTCTCTATAAGGGTTATGGATAAAGGTTATGGATAATAGTTATAAATATCAAATTATCACCAAGTATGTGTTCAATTGTACATTTATTATCTTACATATATACATGTTGTATAATATAATTAGATCTATTTTATTATGATGACATCAATTATTTTCAACAAATCTTATCAAAATTCTGTTAATCACATTTTATAATTGTATATTTTTTTTGTGATAAATTAAGGTCAATGTTTCAAATAATTGAAGTTACTTTTAGAATAACTTATCTTTTGGTCTCCTAAAAAAAATGAATTTTCTCTTTTTACCAAGTTTTCTTTTTAATAAGAAAAATGGTGAGAGTTGGATTGCAAATTAGGGGACAATCTATTGGGAAGGGAAGGACACTAGTTTTGCATTAGCTTCCATGTGCAAACTGTCCAGTTGAATTACATTGGTAAAAGTTGTTGCATTGATTTTATCTTCTTGTGCATGTCTCACATAGAACTTAGACATTGAGATTTTTCTTTAAAAAGCATATATATTAAACAAGATGTCCATCCCACGTTCTCATTTTGATTTCATTATATGCTTATTGGATGGTCTCTCTCCAATTTTTCTTTTTTTTTAATCAATTATAAGATATGTAATTGTGAATTGTGATTATCTTATTAGTATAATTATACATTATATTTTATAATGATTTTTAAGACTATTTATATGAGTTTCATATCTTTCTAATTTTAAATTATGCTTAAATTATGCTTTCTATTTCTAGAAATTGTTTGTGTGAGTATAATTTATATATTTATGTGATAATTTCTTACCTAAATTACTATTAATTATTTTTTATGTGAATGAAATTATATTAGTGTTAGATTTAATCACAAAAAACATTGCACAAATTAAATTGTCAATTATGAGTATGTTTTAGACAACTGATGAGGTATGACATTCTAATGTTATATTTTATGATTAAATGTGAGGTGAAAATTGCGCAAAAAATAACTTTTTAAGAGCTTAAATTGAGTTATATACACTGATGATTGATGTTGTGTAAGTATGAGCATCTAAAGAAATTTATAGGAGCTCCACACATGATGGTTGTAGAGTATCATAGGATGTATTCTAACTTTGAAAGCAAGTAAAGAAGAAAATCTCTATGATTTTTTTTTTTGTCTTGAACAAATTATCATAAAAATCCCATTATATAAAATTTTGTGATTGCCCCACTTATTGTACTCTCCAAATTTTCTATTGAAAATTTTTGTACCAAATTCTCATATATTGATGTACAACATATTTATTATACTCTTAATTTTGATACTATTTATTTGTTGAGATAATTTATTTACAAAATTATGTTGTCATTTGAGAATCTATTATGATCATATAATTAAGAGCTTGCCATCGTGAGATCAATTACACATGTTTGATAATTAAATGAATAATTATTTTTCAGAGAGTAATATATTGATAGTGTATTCATTGTATTACTGTGACATTATTGATATATCATTACTATAATAAAAATAGTAAACTTGAATTTAATGGTTTTAAAATTTTAAATGTCCTATTAGTGTTAAATTTTATAAACACAATGTTTAATCTTGTATTATATTTTAAAATATTAAATGTCTTATCAATGTTAAATTTTAGAATTATATAATATTATTTTTTAGTCATCTTGCTTATTCATTATGATTCGAGAGACCCTTATGCATGATTACAAGAACAATAGTTAAACTAAAGTTGCATATTCTCTTATTATTATAAGGAAATATGTAGCATGATTGTAATTATATGCATCACGAATATTTATAATAAATATATTATGATGAAATTCCTCTATCGCTTTTGAGTTTATGCAATTAATTTTTGTTATTATTTTTATAGAATCAATTATGAGGATTGAAAGTCTTTAAAATTATTTTTGGCAATTATAAATTGATTATAATTATTTCTTATGATTGTGTATCCACCTATAATGGAACCAATTGTTATAATTTTTTTGTGTATGATAGCTCTTGTTTAAAAATATTGTGTGAGAGGTTGATATGTGACATTGACATTTGATCATGTTAAAAAAATTTATTTTATCATGTTTACAAAATTAGTGATTTTTTTTTAAAGTTACAAATTTTGATGCAATTAATGTTGACATTTAAATTTTATTGAATTCATGCTTGTTATTTATTTTGTTAAACTTGCAATCATTTGATAAATATTTAATGATAATCTAATATATGTGGCTTTTGATTGATTGTGCGTCTGCCATCATGAAGCCAATCACAATCAACTAAAGTGAAATTTGTTTTATATACTAAGGAGATATTTTAATTATATATATGTGTTTTATAAATTGTTTAAATAATGGAATGCCTTATAAATATGATATTATTTAATATAATTATGAGATATCTAAAATAAGAAAAAAAAAACCTCTTAAAATAATATGATATCCCTTTTATGAAAGGTGACCTTTTTTTATGTGAGACAGATTTTGAAATCCAATTTTCTTGTGTTAAGATTAGGTGATACAATTATTTATTTAACATGAATCAAATACTACGGGTCATATTATGATGACTTTTGCTTGTCTCAAAGGACCTAAGTAGTAGGATTTTAAATGGATCATTTTGGAAAATCATGTTTCAATTTTTAGAAAAAGGGTGAAGAGTCAATTATTGTTATGTCCTCATAATGATAGTAAAATAAGAAGATGTGATTCGTCCCATGTACTTTCATTGTTAATGAAATGATTGTCTACTCAAGTATCATATATATGTTTGTGCTCGTATATTAAAATAACTATATTGTTTATATTTAGGTTGTTTAGGCGTGAAGGTTGAGTCACCAATTAAAAGAAGGAGAGAGTCCTAATTGTGTTTATCTATCACTTAATCATCCTTCATAGATATGCATTTGTAACAATATGAGGTATTTTTTTGTTACTAATGTCAAATAAACATTAATAGTTTCCACAGTAGGACGTTGTACTCACTTATTATAGTTGATTTACCTTATATGATGAAATAATTGTATTTAAGCTATCAATTATCAATCCTTTATGGATATGTGATTGTGATAGTAGGAAGTATTATTTTGTGATTACTATTGACGAGACATTCATAGTTATTTCAATAAAGATAATAAAGCTTGATATTTTTCTATGGACAACCATTTAAATTAGGTCTCAGTACTTGAGATCGAACCACCACATGTATATATTGTGGCAACTTTGCTATTACCCGTTTCTCTAATATGTACTGATGTTGGTAGAGAGAAAATTTGATAAGTTTTATACTTATCTTAGATGACTATAGAACTCCACTATTGAAAGGTTTTTACCATTTGGAGTAGTGTTTGCTCAAATGGAGTTGTTTTTGCCTAATGATATATTATGTTAGGGGCAGGGTTTATGTGATAATTATATCATGATGATAGTCATAAACTATGTTTTTGCAAACCCATTTACAAGTAGTTTTTACCATTTAGAGCACTATCGACTTAAATGAAATTGGTTTAAGCTTATGATGACTAGGATTATTGGAGTGGGTGTGTGTGTGGTGCATTGTGTGCACATAATTGTGTTTATATGAATTAATGATATTGTGTTGTCTCAAGACTTATACCAAATACTAATGTTGTCATACTAATGTTTTGATGCCATAAGTTGTTGTTTAGCATAATTATAATGAAATCTATGACATATTTATAACATGGAGATATTTTGATCTAGTCTCAAATTTGTTGTGCTAACTGTTAAGATATATTGTAGAATCTCAGTAATGTATATTGGGCACATAATAGAACCATTTTTTGTGAGATTTACATATGATTACATTTGTCATTTTGTATTTCTCTACTCTCCGCATCTACTTTGTGTTTGGTTACGAAGGTATAAGTCTTAGCATGTGTAACATTAGTGTCCTTAATGGATATGATGATGCGCATGCTAAAGGCTTATGATTTTATTATTGATCAATGATCGTAGAGTGCCAAATCATTATTTGATATAATTATTGTGGTTATAGTCCTTGATATTGTTTTTCCTTACTTGTGAGATTCGAGTAGGAGATTGCTAGAATAATATCATGGAATAGGTAATCAATTTATTGTAAGTTAGATTACTAAATGTCAAATAATATTATTTATTTATCAACCTAAATATATAATCATATTAGTATTGGACTTTAGTATGACATTTAAACTATGCTTGAATCTATTTTTATATGGATCTTGTTTGTTGGGTTACTGATGATAAAAAAGTTAGCCTAATCCATTCCCATCAGGAAAACTCTCTATTATCACTCTACATTTTATTGTTGTCTTAGTGAGATGATAGACTCCAACCTAATAACATTTAAGATAAAATGAGTTTTCCTTTTCTATCTTCTTTCTTTTCTCTCATAGGAATCATAGATAAATATAATTGATAATAGTTATGAATAGTGAATTATCATCAAATACGCATTCAATTACAAATTTATTTTTTTATACATACACATACTATAATTATAGGATATGATTAGATCTATTTTGTTTTCAAATTGCTTTGATTATTTTTAACAATAACGACATGAAAGATACTCTGAGAAAAAAGTATGTAAGTACTAGGATTGATCATTGGTTAATGGCGATTTTGGACCTCCCACTTAACTGATTGAGCTAGCCATTAATCTTAAAACACCAACTGAACCGACTGTTCATCCAATATAAACCGAGTTTAACCATATTGTTTGGGTTTCAACAATTGTGTGCGGTTTGATACGAATTAAAAGCTGTTCTTCAACTTTATGACGTAAAGCTTATAAATAGCAAACTAAGATATGCCAAAAGGAGTTAGAATGAGGGATGGAGGAAGAAACAGAAGATTATTTTCAGCTGAAACCAATCCAGTGGACCAAATTATTACACAGCTAAAACCCAAACAATCAAATAAAAGCAATAAGAGAACCTCAAATTAAGTAGTGATGTTTGTTGAACATCTTGCAACGCAAGTGAGTTCTTGCAAGAGAGAAGCATAAGCAAGAGTTACAGAAAGCATCACGTCAAGTGATTTAAAAATCTCTTTTCTCGTTGCTCAACCACCATGATGTTTTCTTTTCGAGATATCAAAAGTGCACAAGACGAGATTAATCTTTAGATTCTCCAGTGCTTGTTGCTGTGAGCTCAAGTCAATTTGTAGTTCTAAGAATTAGAGGAAGAGTGAAAAGTTAAGCTTCGAGATATGAAACCGAGAGTTTCGAGAAGATGAGATTGAAAATTTTTTTATCATTAACAATTTAAAGGACATTATTCAGACTAAAGCTTCTCACAGGTGCGGTTAAAAGTGATTTTAAGCCGAAATTTTTCAAAATTTTTAAACCATGACTAATGAAAGTAGTACAGAAACCACAATTAATTGACCGATTAAACTTTGTGCCGGTCGGTTAAGAACAATTTGGGAATTTCTGCTCAGCCCTAGCGTGTACAAAAGGAAGCGGAAATTGTTACAACACTTGAATCTCACATTGCAAACAGTGAAACCCTGCTTGCAGCGGGAGAAAACAAATCTGCAGTGGCAAAGATAAACAAGAGACAAGCTTCCTGAGATTGGGTGAACAGTGGAATATTTACTTTTAAAATTATATGTGTGTACCTGTGGTAAACAAAGAGTTGGCTTGTGGTTAACAAATGACAAGGAAGCTAGTATAAATTTACAAGGTCCCTCGCAAAGCGTGGAAGCCAGTCCGTCCATCAGTCTCGTCCTGACTGGGCAGCTTCTGGAAGTAGTGGAAACTTGAAAAAGGTAAGGAAATCGGCTGCACAGTGAGTGATCAGAACCTCCAAATCATCTCCCAAATTCCCAACTCATCAACGTATTCCTGACACCGTCTTCGATCTTGTTTCTTGGGATTGAAAATCCGTCTGTTTCATCAATTAGAATTTTATAGACTTCCCATTCACGATCCTTGATCATATGCCTTCCAATCTCCACCTGAGGACATATGTGCAAAACAGTAAGTAGAACTCAATTTACTGTCTTATGTAAACTAGGGGTGTCAGTTAAATACGTATATGATGCCCGATTAGCATTCAAGCTCAACTCATTTTATGATATCTGGCTTGGGAAAAGTAATATAATATTATTAGAGCTCTAGAAAAATATGCTTTGATTTAAATTTATTTTTCATTTCATTAATAAGATGACAATAATGCCTTCTATTCAGATTTCCATCTCTCCCCCTCTCTCCACCCAACCATTGACTGAGGAAGGAAGGGAAAAAACAAGAAGAATATTTAGTATTTGAAATAAATAATAAACCAATAATTTAGAATCATGATAAATAATTCATTTATTTTTATATTAATGGAAAAGTAATTTTCATATTAAAATAATGCTTTTCCAATTTTTTAATTTTCAAATGTGCACAACTTTTATTTTTCCAATGTGCACAGCAATCTAGGTACATTATATTCTGTTTTTGATTAATGGAAAAATCATTTTCATATTAAAATATTTTTTAGCCAATTTTTTAATTTTCCAGTGTGGTAAGCAAAAATTTCAATGCACAACAAACTAGGAGATTATATTCTATTTTTGATTCATGAAAAAGTAATTTTCATATTCAGACACTTATACTGATTTTTTTTTTCCAATTTTTTAATTTTCCAGTGTTGGACTCCTTATAAGAAAGGGATAATGCTGTTAATTTGGAAATTGAAGTACAGAAAAATAGGTTACACAAATCTAATGCAAAGCCACTACAATTACAAATAAAATGATAATTACTAGACATAATAAAGAAAAACCAAGAAAAAAAAAACACTTCTAAAAAGAGACCATATGTTTATATAATAAAACTATGGGCAAAATATGATAATTACTAGACATAATAAAGAAAAACCAACAAAACACTTCTAAAAAGACCACATGTTTATATAATAAAACTAAGGGCAAAATTGGTATTTTAAGTCAAAAATGCCTTCTGATCACATACTAACATAAGAGTTAATGACTGTAGGACAAAAAACACTAAACTAGGGGAAAGTGTAGTGAAAAAGCACCGTTGAAGAGAGGCCAATGTAAATTTTGAAAATAGAAGGGAGATTCACGTATTTTTTCAACACTCCAGGAAAGATCAAAATATTCTTCTCAAAAAGAAAACATATATTGTTTTCAAAATTGTTTTTTGTGTTTTATATTTGTTTTAATATTATTCTAAAATCAACTTGAGCCAAGCTTCAAGGTTGATATGTTTGATTCAAGTGGAGCTCGAGCTTAATTTCTTGCTTGAAATAAAACCCAAGCTCGAGCTGAATAAAGCTTTCTAGCCCAAGTTCAAACACCTCTGCTTGCTCAATCTTATTCATGCAAAGTAAGCAAAAGCATAGAGGAAATTACTAGAAAGATGTTTATGTTAGAATCTATTGATGCAAAGTAAACAGAACACATCGAGGAAATTACCGAAAAGATGTTTATGTTGAGAATCTTGAGAGCACGAGCAACGTCATAGAAGACAAGGGGGCGGCCTCTGCTGGATAACTCAACAGGGTTAGCTACCAAAAGCTCAATATCAGGTCCCCTGTTTCCTACAGCTACTCTCAGAGGGCATGAAAGCTCCATCTTTAGCCGAGAGCATAATGCATTTTTCTTTTCTGGATCTATTATCTTCCTACCATCTGCCTGTGTTATGAAGAGGTCCACTTCACAGTTCCCTTTAGCTTTTGCATAGAATCTTCCATAAGAAACCTGGCATCAAATAGAGATTTTCCCATTTGTTAACTATTTAATAAGTTGAAAATCATAAAAAGATATAGAACACAAAGGAACCCTTATCCCAGCCATCAGTGTTCTGCACCTCCATAAGATTTCTATTATAGTACTTAAAAAAAATATGAGGATTTAATATTATGTAATTCTAGGGTTCTAAACGAACTGCTTACAAGTTTCACCGCCAAATGAAAAGGGGGGGGGGGGGGGGGGGAGAAAAAAAAAAAAAATTAAAATCAAATAATTGGTTTGCTTTTCAAGTAAGGGTCTGTCCTTAACACTGAGAACTTTCAAGTCTTACATTCCAGATTAAAACAAAAAATGGGTACAAAAATGCAGAGAACACAAATAATATAAAGTACTTCATCTTCCAAAAGCTCACCTGAATGTTGTAGTCCTTTAAGGTTCTCATTATATCATAAAGTAGACCTTTGTGATCCAAACAGAGTATCTGAATAAGTGTATGTGAAGGGCTCAGGTTGTTATCCACTTTAATGGAAAGAGGATAAGAGGCAAGATGTCTGCTTTGGTATCCCTTCGGTGCCTCTAAATTGAATATGTCCTCAGTAATCCCAGAAGGAAGACGTAGGGAGCCATATGAACATGCTGTAATGTCTACGCCAGTCAATCGAATATCACAACTTATATAATTATCTCCAAAAACATTTTTCAAATAAAGCATTGCTTCATCCTGTCTCTTTGTTGTATGAAGCAGGTTTCTGGTAAAAAAGACACAAGATAGGCATATTAAGATCTCAGATTGAAAGCATAACACTTTCTCATATCCCTCATCTATCTTCTCTATGATCATTAACAAAAATTACAGATGCACAGCAACTAGACATTTTCCCTCAAATTTAACCTCTTAAATTGATCAAATGTGCAGTTCACCCCATGCAAATTATGTCAGCCTTCCAATTATACTGTCTTATCACTCAAAATTGAATCAATCATTGCATTTTGCTCTACATAAATCTATCTCATTTTATATCTTATTGAACATTTTTTATGATGCAATCCCAGATCTCTAGTAGATAGTATGCTTTCTGAACCTGGTAGTTGGAACGTATGTCATATTTAAATGATTATTTTTGTAGATATGATCAACAGAAAATAAAATCAGAATGTCAAATTGCTCTCGCTTTTTTAAAATACCTGAGTTACTTGCGTATTGAAAAAATAGTGATACCACTATCCACATCAGTAAAGGAAGTCTTAAATTCTCAAATCAAAATCAGTGGCATGGTGACATTAGACATAATCTAAGTGAACCACTTAATACTATTTGTGATTCACTTGTTTGAGCACAGTAACATGTTTTCACTCCTATCATTCTATCTTATTAAATCTCTTAGTCTTATTATGTCAAAATTAGTGAGGGATGTAATACAGAAATTCATTTCTTTAAATGTTTCATTAAGTTTTCAAGAACTGCTTGAGAAGATAAAGGTTTCAAATGGAAGACTTCAAATTAATTCAACATTAACATTTCAGAACAATCTGCCCTTGTTCAATTCTGCTACCAATCTAGGCAGTTTTCATAGAAAGATTGTACACAAAAGACAAGAAATTAACAGGAAAATTGGACAAAATAGTATTAACCAGTATGATAAAGAGTATTAAAGCCAGAAAGGACAAACCTTGTATCTGTTACAAAAAAGAGGTGCATCTTTCTTCCATCCGGTGTAGTAGATATCTTTACTCTCTTTATAGTCAGTTCTAGCTGCCAGAGAACCTCAGTTACATCTGTAGGGAAAAATAAATAAATTTATTTACATGTATACAGAATATAGGCATGGACATGAACTGAAATACAAGACAGGCAGCATTAATCAAAGAAAGGGGAAAAGCTACACAAGAATAGGGCAAAATAACAACAACATAACAACCAAGCCTTATCCTATGAGATGGGGTTGGATACATGGTCATTTAAGAATGGCAATGGGGCGGGTATGGGTAGGGGACTAACATCCCCATACCCGTCCCCATCTAGAAATTGTATACCCATTCCTGTTTCCATACCTGTATGAATAGACTTTTCAGTATCCATCCCCATTAAATATTCAAATCCCCATGCCCATGCCCATTTACCCATTTTATTTAAATGAGCATATATACTCATACTCAATTATATTTTTTTTAAATAAAAATTACTTGTAAATATCAATAAAATAATAGTTATCCAAATATGCTAATAATACTTGTAAATAGTCATCCAAATATGCCAATAATTTTCAGTATCTTTCATAAAATTTTAGCTTTTGTTTTCAATCGTAAAATAAATAATAATAATATTCAAATCAAATCATATCATACATAGTTTTAATTTTCTTTATTATTATATAATTAAATTTATATATAAATTAAATTATTAAATATAATATAATGTGGGTATGGGGAGGGCTGGGTAGTGTAGTCCCTGTACCCATACCTGGCAAAATTGTGACAAAAATCGCCATACCCATACCCGTACCCATTTTTGAAGACCCATATCTGGATTCAAATGGATAACGATTGTGGGTACCGATAGGGTATGAGTCAAAAATTGCCATCCCTGGTCATTTGCTGCCATTGTTCTCGCAATTACCAGATCTTCTGTAAAGCCTATTAAGAAAGAGTATATCTATAGAAGACCATTGTTTTTCTTACCAAGGTGAAATAGAAAGCAAAACAGATTGATTTCTCTCCCTATGCTTATTCAATAGAGCAATGCTGCATGATTAAGTAGGGATTTTTTACTTCAATGTCTTATTTTTGATAGATATTTTCTTATTCAATCACATTTATCTTCGTTGCTCATCTCCTATGTGGATAGGGAGAATAAGGTGTGGTCACCAGAATCCATATTAGCTGCTGGAACAACTATACAGATTTATAACACAGATTCAATTTATTTCTTATAGATGTCATATTTTTTTAGAATTGATAAAAAAAAGGGGAAATTGTACAGGAATCGAAAATATCATATGTGCATATTTGAATCAGATTCTCAGGAAAGATACACCAAAATAAAGTTTACCGTGCAATAAGCCCTTCCTATCATAAGAACACCAAAGCTTCAAAAGGAAAACATCAGGCGGTGTTGACTGCTGTCCATCAGAAGAGTAATAGTCAATCCCAGATGCTGATAAATAGGACGGACAGACCTCCAAGAGCCTCTTTTTTAACAGATTCCAGTTAGTGGTCGGCCTCCCCACTACCCAGAACATTATGTAGCACCATTTCCCGTCCGTGACAACATCTTCTCCAAACAAACCAGAAAAGAGAAAATAAAAAAAAAAACAAGATCATTACTATATACTTAAAAAAAAAACTAGAAGAAATTTTCAACATTCTGATGAAGCCTCTTCTATGATTCTTAGATCACACATTCCAAACATCTCAATAAAACAAGCACCGAGTAAAACAATCATTCCATAAGTATCTTCAAAGAATGAAACAGTAAAACAATCATCACACTAAAATTGCAAATGCCAAGAGCCAAGAATCCAGGAAAAACCAAAACAGTCATAACTTATTCCAGGAGTTCTCTAAGATTAGAAAGTGCTGGTTCTAATTTGGAAAGTATCTAAAATATCCCAGAATTGAACGAACAATGGACCTCCATTTGTGATCATTCAACTAATACCCAGTAGCACAACTGAGAATCTGAGAATAGAACAAAATGCGAAATACTCGTTTTTTTGTTCCATTTTGATAATTAAATCACACCCTCAAAACTTCTAATTAAAGAACTACTAATTCCCAATATAGTCAAATTTCTTCTGCCAAGAGTCCAAACGAAAAGATTAAAAAAAAAAAAAGGTTCCAGCAAGATTTTCAGGTAAAACATCTCCAAACAAGGAAACAATAAACTGCTTCAAATATTCTACAGCTAACCAAAAATCAGACCGAAAATTGTGAAATTTTAGGGCAATAGTCCTCACCTCCTTTGGAAATGCTCAACCCAAACAACAACATTATCCTACACAAATCACATCCCAACCCAGTCTTGTCAGGGCAATTTACAGTAATCACAATAGGATCCCCGATTTTCTCAGGTTGACTAATGAGCACCGTATCCTCATTCAGCATACCCATTTCGCTCATTGAATCTCTGACACTGAACTTTGCTCGATTTCAAAACTTCAATTGTCCAGAAGCTTAAAACTGATAAAAATGAATGAAACCCCAATGGGTATTTTGTTGAAATTCTCATCTCATCTGAGCGTTACGAAGAAGAAAAGTTTATGGATCATAAACGATGAAGGACTGACGCGTGGTACTTGTCCTCCTCTTCCCTCTTTTCAACACGTCTTCTTGACTGTCTAGTCAATACATTTCCGGCAAACTGGATTAAAATAAAATATCAATTTTATTATGAAACACGTGAATACCCTTTTATTATTACCATTTTTTATTTGGCCTTAACATAAAACACGTGAATTATTTGGCCTTTAAATGCGTACATTTTGAAATTTAATCAAAATGTTTGCTAAAATCAGGACATGAAACCCACATCCTACCGACAAAACATAACATATGTTTTACTAGTGAAGTGTAAATTGGATATAGGTTTGAGAATGTGCATTTAGATTTTTTTTTAAATGTTAAAATCAATGAAAAAATATATTGATTGAAATTTCTATTTCCTATATATTAGTGAAGGCATATCATCAAGAGGATTATATAAAAAAATCTGCTAAATTCTTAAGGATTATATAAAAAAAAAATCTACTAAATTCTTAAGGATCAGTAAATATTAGAAATCCACAATTTCTTAAAAAAAAAAGCAATTTGAACTTATTTAAATTGTATTTGATAATGCTTAAGTTTTTAACACTGAATTTTGACACTAAATTTTTAGCAGACTGTTATAAGTGATTTTCGATATTGGTCGAATGAACTGGCGAAGGCTCAATAGAAGACAAGTTCAGCTAAGAAAGGTCCAGATCACGTAAAATGCTAAGGTTGCACAAAGGGGACACCGACTCACTAGCCGCGAGCTTGAGACACGACAAGTTCTAGGTGGAAATCTCAGCTTGCTAATGAGTCCAAGGCAAAAGTCTAGGCTCACTGAAGGAAGCCCCTACCCGCATGACCAACAGCTCATTTTGTGCGAACTCCTATTGCTAAGCACATGCTTGAGATCGCCGACCTCCGACCAAGTAGCAATCCCAAAATAGGAGCTCGAGCTTGTAGAACACACATTCTTTCTCGGCCATATGCCCGCTAAGGTCAAACCAAAAACACATAGGCTCATAGGCAATCCATAAAGCCCTTCTGCAAACAACAGCATGAAGGGCCTACACATAGAAAGCAACCTATCTAAGTCGACTTATAGGAGCCTATATTGTCCTATACATTCATTATTTGATATAACATATTTACAACTTGTAAATTTATATTTGTAACCTCCCAGCCTCTATAAATATGAGGAGGGATACCAATGTAAGGGGACTTCTGAAAGAAAGGTGAAAGCTTTGTCAAAATAGTAAGAGAGGTTTGTATACTATAACTTAGCCAATCTGAATAGTGAAACCACCACCTAAAAGCAAATACAATCAACATGGATGTAGGGGTCGATTTGGTTTTAGCCAAACCATAATAAAAAAGCTTCTAGTGTCCGCTCTTCCCCTCCTCCATTTTCTTTACTCCCTATTTGTATGCTTGCAACTCACAATCTGGGTCCATCGAACCAAATTTTACCATTAACATTTTGGTGCTAGAGGAAGGGCCCAAACCTCAGAACTATTTTCTCTCTGCTTTTGTGATTTGTTGAGTAGCCACAATGGTAAGAGGAAGAACCACCAGAAGTATTAGTGCTGCCACAGGCCAACCTGGGAGTCATGTGGAGTAGCAAGAGTTACCACTAGGGGGCTTAGTCTTCCTGATTATAGGTGTCTCTACTGCCCTCACAATGGGCACTGTCAATGATGTGGCGCCATCAACTTCTCATCAGCCTATTGCTTTTAAGGCTGATAGAGTTCAAGTATGGCATCAGCGCCAGCAAGCGCTCGACAATATTGTGAAAGAATTGGTCGAAGCGGTTAGAGAGCTAGCACAGACATAGGCTCAAGGAGCACAAAAGCAAGTTCAGATTACAACACAAAAAAGTGGCCAGCGCGTTAATATAGCTCACCCCTTTCACTCACGAGAAAGGTTAGAGGCTTGCCAAGTTCATGAAAGCCATAATGGTCAGCGACCTGAGAGCTTGTATTGTTCGAAAGACTCAAATAGGTCTAACTAGGGACATATCCCAAGTTGTTATTCCCACGATCAGGAGAGAGATAGGAGCCAGCGATCTTCCAGCTAGCGATCCAAAACACATGACCCGATGGTCGAAGAACTCCTCCAAAGGGTAAAGCAATTGGAAGAATGCCCTCAAGCTCAGGATAGTCAAGATCGTTACGAAAAGAGGACTCCATTTACCAGTGAGATAGAGAAGCAACCTCTCCTTTGCAAGCTCAAGGTCCCTTCGATCTCACAATACAATGGGGATAGCGACCCCCGTCACCATCTGGACACATTCAATATCTAGATAGATCTCCAAACAACCAGCCCTCTGGTCAAGTGTCATGTCTTCTGTGTCTTCCTAGCTACACTAGGGGATATTCCCCGAACTTGATTTAAAAATCACCTAGCACGCAGCATTGGCAGTTAGGAAGAATGCCAAGCAAGATTAATCAACCAGTATTGAGCATTGAAGAGGTAGTTTGCATTGGCTTGCCATCTTGCAACAGTCTTCTAGTGAGAGGATGAATAACTAAAAGACTACGTCACCCGATTCAGGCACGAGATTGACAACGTGGAGAGCCCGTTATATGAAAGTATCCTTGTGGCAATCTTCACGGGACTGCGCAAGGATGGAAAGCTTTACGAGAGCATTTACAAGTCCCTAATGAAAGCCCTTATCGAGTTTTATGAGCAAGCTACCAAGGAAATTAGGTGGGAAGAAGCCTTTGGTCCACAGGGGTCCAGATTCGAGGACAATGTGAACAACTCCGATCAGAAGGGCGAGGGAGGAGGCATCCAGGACAGTTTTGGCAACTGGTCAGCGAAGAGGTTCAAAAGTGAGCGACCTCAATACCAAGGTCGCCATGATAGTTATAGCGTTCTATCAGACACTTAGGAGTGCATTTTCCCAGCTGAAAAAGATAAAGAAAATTTCGGGAGACCTCTACCTTTAAAAACTCATAACAAGCGCAGATGCAACAGAAATCAATTTTGTGCCTACCATGACGAGATTGGGCACGATACTTCAAAGTGTTGGGTGCTTAAGGATGTCATCAAGGACCTCATTAAGAGAGGCCATTTGCAAGATTATGTGCTACAATTTTTCGGACAATGATCCTAGCAACCATAATAATAACGGCTCCACTGCTTTTAAATCTTCTTTTTTTTCTTTCTTTGATATGTGTTGCTTAAATGTAAATAAAAAATCTCAATTTTGTTTCTAAATCTTGATAATAAAGAATTTTTGAATGAATTTTCAAGAGATCCAAGCTTAGACTCAAAACTAGTGTTCTTCCAATGTTATTCTTTCTGAAGCTTGCATAATAAGGAGCGAGATCTTTTTAACCAAAATAAGAATGGGGCTGAGACCCTCAAGCTTGGAGCATTTGGGCACAAGATCTCCCCTAATTTAGCACAAGATTGCCAGTCATCTGGCACAAGATCACCCCCAATTTGGCACAAGATCGCCAGCCATCTAGGCACAAGATTGTCCCCAATCTGGCATAAGACCGCCAGTCATCTGGGCATAAGATTGCCAGCCATCTAGTTATAAGATCGCCCCCAACCTGGCACAAGATGCCAGCTATTCGAGCACAAAATCACCCTCATTCTAGCACTGGGCCACCATACACATGAAAATAATTACCAACTTCCAAGCTGAGGCCCTTGGAGCTCATTTCGGTGTAATTGTTAGTTTTCTAACTAAAATCACAACTTTCATGTGACTTGTTCGCAGCTCTCATGCGGCTTATTGTTCACAGCTCTCATGCGGCTTATTGTTCACAGCTCTCATGTGACCTATTCAAGTACTAGATTCCGCGCCAGCCTTTGCGTTTGAATACTTGACACTAAGTCTTATCGTTGACTAAAACACTCCAGTGCTCAAACTAGAGGTCAAAACAGGGATTCCTGTGACAAAATCTATTACCTGAGATGAGTCAATGTGGCTGATTGGTCTTTTAATATGGTCATGACTTATTGACTCCAATCTATTTATGCATTTTTCCTATCATTAATTGAGGTCGATTGACCTATCTAACATTTATTTTATCCAATGCTTGTTGAGTTGTGATATTGTAGGAAACTATTCATGATAATTCGCATAATTTCTAAAAAGCATCCAACATAGTATGCAAGGAAAAGCAAAGAAAAATAAAGCTATCTGATGCCTCTTGCTACGAGGCGAATCCACACAATCAAGAATCAAATGCAAAGTCAAATACAAGACTCAAAAAATGAAATATAAAATTACAAGTTTAATTTCCAACAAGACTAATCCTTGGAAGCTGGGTTCTGATCAAAGGAAGGCTTGATGCTTGGGGTTGGTAGATTGTGTTAGTTTGGGTGGGTGCTCTAGGCCAATTTGATTGAGCCCTATCGCGTCCAGAATAATACATTCTATGGATTGGTTATAAAGGTTGAATGTTCATCTTATATTGCATTCATCGTACATTGCATATGTAAGATGAAGTCTGTTAGGTCCCTAATTAAGTAGTATATGGATTTAAAGAGTGGTAGACAATTTATAATGCGGAATTCAAATCAGATCTTGCCCTTATCTTATTAGAGACGTAGTATACAATCTTTGTTTATTTGTCACTTGAGTTGTAATCAAATAATGAATTCTTGTGATAGAAAAGATTCAGTT
>JANHAO010005178.1:0-22993 GCA_026873985.1 Saraca asoca | reverse complement strand
TGCTTATCTAAGTAAATGCATATACAAATATCTTTCTTTGGCATTATTACAAGATCAAATTTCAAGTCATCTTTTTATGAAATACTAATTTAGGTTCCTAGTTTGCAGCATGGCATTGTTGGCTAGACCAATCAGAGTGAGTTGGCAGCATTCACAAGCATTGGCATTTCCTGATAACTCTCTAGCCCTTGTGCTGGGAAGAGAAACTGAAGTAAAGAATAGGATCCTTCTAAGATGCCATACTTATTAGGAATAGTAAGCTATTTTATGCATGGGTTAAATATACTTGAGATGACTAGAAATGCAAAAGAAGCAAGTGATACTATTACTAGAACTGCAAGCAATGTAGCTATATGTGATGCTGATGACAGACAGGTATACCAAGAAGCATTATTTTAATCTCTTGGTCTTTGCTCCATTATAATTTCATCTAATTGTTAATATTGAATTTGATTCAGGAAGAGGGTGGTGATAAAAAGCCTACAAAAAAGGGTAGCCAAGCCAAGAAGCTGAAATTGGAGACAGAATCACACAACATAAGAGATGTTTAGCAAGGCTTCCCACAAGAAAAGCTCATCATGAACAAACCCCTATTGTCTTGCTTCCTTTTAATTGTCATTAGTGGAAGTGAGTCTGTTTCATCAAATGACTTTCTAGATTTGTATTGAGTTAGATTTATTGTCATATTTATGGATTTATTGTTACTTTGATTTTGATATTTTTTATGCATTAAATTTATCTTTAATGTCTAATAGATTGATTTTATTATACACTATAATTGAATGGGTTTTAGATTGTATTGGATTGAATTTCTAGCCTTTTTATGTGACAAACAGGTGTCAGTGATCGAAATAGCCACTAAATAAAGTGGTTGCAAAAACTTTTTATTGGTTACAGATCGAATTTGCGATCAAATTTTTTTTCAAATTTTACCATTTTGCAACTGAAATAGTGACTAAAAATTTCAGTGACCAACTTTTCTACTACTCAGCGATCGAACTGTCACCAAATATTGGGTGGCAAAATTTTACGTTTTAAATACCAAAATAGCGACCGAAAATTTCGGTCGCAAACAATCTAAATGGCGACCAAATTTGCAAGAGATCAGCAATCGAATTTGTCACCACATTTTTTGATTTCTAATTTCAGCCACTAAACAATTTTGGTCACTGATTATTCTGTGACTGGGGTTTTAGCCACTCCTTTTTTTCGGTCGCTAAATACGTCTGTGACTGAAATTCAATTTTTAGCGACCAAAAATTTCAGTCACTAAAATGCATTTTTCTTGTAGTGAGAGTTTTATTAACCCTTTAAGGTCACCACAAATAGTTCTATTCAACCCAGAGTTAATTCCTATAAGTTTTTTATGATTATTTAAGCATGTTTAACCTTGATGCAACTAAAAATTATCATCCTAGCCTTAAGTATGGTGTATATGAAACTTTTCCCTAAAATGCCATATTTTCTAATAGCTCAAACTTTCCATTTCATTACATCTGAGATCTTAGTTTATAATCACTACAAGAAATTTGATTTTTAGTGACAAGTGTTATTGTTGTCACTAAAAGCAATGTTTTAGTGTATATTTTACAATTATCACTAAATCATTAATGTTAGTGACAAGATTTGTTTATGATCACAAAAACAATAATTTTTAATGACAAGCTTTATTTCATATTACAATAGCTATCACTAAAAATTAATTTTTGTACCTGCCAAAAATTTTAAGTTAGAGAGAAAAAAGTATGTTTTTAGTGACAACATTTACCATCATTAAAAAAGTTTTAGTGATAAGAGAAATATGTTAACACTAAAATAGCTTTGGTGACAATATTGATTGTTACAAATAGTATATTTTTAGTGATGACATAAATATGTTGTCATTAAAAAAAATTTTAGTGACAAAATTGGTTGTCACAATTATTATGCTTTTGGTGATGACACAAATATGTTATCACTAAAAATAAAATTTAGTAATAATATTGATTGTTACAAATATCACTTATATTCATACAAAAATTTCAAAATAGTCTTTTAAAATTTTTAAATATAATTTTATAAATACATTACATAATTATTTTATAACATTAGAATGATACATTATTTCATTTTGTTGAAAATTTTAAATTTTTATTATAAATATCAATTACATTTATTAAATAAGAATGATTTAATGATGTATTAAATAAAATATATATCATTAAATAAAATATAAACATTTAATACAAATTATTTAAAATTCAAATATAATGTTTATTTGGAAGCCAAAAAATATATATACACTTAAAAATTTAAGAAATCAAAATAAGAAATAATAGCTTATATAGAGTGAATGGTAATTCTAAAACAAAGAAGCTTGTACCAATGGTTAAGGCATTTAATCCATATGCAAGGTCTTGTTCAAAAGTTGTTCATTCTATAGTGATCATAATTTTTTTTTTGTCACTAAAGATTAACCTTACAATGACAATTTTTTTTTTGTCACTGAAAATTCGTCATTAACATAAATTTTTGTGATAACACAATTTAATTGTCACAAAAAATGCTAGTTTACTATGACAACAAATTTTGTCACAAAATCTAAACTTTCAGTGACAAGTGCCATTTGTCGTCACAAAAACTTTCAGTGACAGGGTTTTTTGGTATGAAAATATTGTTGTCACTAAAAACATTTTGTGACAAATTACTATCATTTAGTGACAACTTTTGTTGTCATTAAAAACAATTTTTCTTGTAGTAAATATAGGAACATGTTCAAGGGTCACTAGAAATTAAATCACTCCTCTAACATATCAAACTCCATGTAGCCAAACCTCTCACCAAGTAAGGCTCTAATCTTTAATCTTTCAATCGTATATGATTCTAATGGTTTACAAATAGTATTTATATGTTTAAGAACATAAAAGTAGTTCCTAGGAAGACTCAAATGTCTCTAAGGCACAAAATCAACCAAAAGCATCAAGAAATATATTTCCAACTACACACACACACACACACACACACATATATATATATATAACAAATCATCAATCAACAAACAACTCAAGGTGAGTTTAGAAGTCCCACTCATCTAATTTAGCTTCCTAGACAAGATTCCACAACTTCAAGAAATTTTAAGAAGGTTTTAGATCTAACCATAACTTCAACATCACATAAATGAGTTTTTCTTAGGGCTTTTTGCTAAAAAAAAAATACATCTAAGATTGGATTCAAGATCTGTGATCTTAGAAATGAGTATATCCAAGCATGATTTTGCTCTTAAGTTAAAAGGAACATAGGGGAGTGGTTTCACCCCCTTTGGTAAAAACTTAGCCAACTTTTTTCAATAATTGCATCAATCCAATCTAAAATAAAATAGTCAAACTAATAAAGAGAAGGATTAGATTAACACACCTATTTTTGGTGTTAAAAACAAGTGATTTTCTTTGGCAAATCCTATAGAGAAGTCATAGTCAAAGATGGAGGAGAAAGCCATGGAAAAAATGGAACATACGCTATGGATAGGATTAGACTAGGATAAGCCAGACTAATATGAAATAGGTTAGAGTAAATCTTAGAACTCAAAAGCTATACTGAGAAAGGACCACAATATGGGATGGATCTAGGTTTTGGTCCATGAACGACCTTGTGATCTAATCCAACTGGTTGACTAATTCCAAGAAGTGATCAATCGGTTGATACAGTCTAGCAATGTCAATTGGTCATGCACAGGCAAATAACAGACTACCTTAGTGGACCTAAATAAGGAGCAACCTCTATTACACTTGTCATAATACTCATTTGCAATTGAGTAGCTTTTAGATAGCATTGTGATGGGAAAAATAGATCAGAAACATGAAATATGCATAGCGAAATTTTTAAAATTTTTCCATAAGCCCAAATCATATTGTTTCCAAATTAATTCATAAGAATTTTTATAATTCAAAACAAGCATAAAACTAATTATTTGAATTACACCTCAAAAATTGTTCTCAAAATCCCCAGTCTTCAAAACTAAATTTGATCTCTAAGCAATCCTATAAACTCTCCAACAAGCTTGATGATCAAAATCTATAGATTGATTTTGGTCAGCTCCTTTAGATTTGATTTCCAAGAGCAACGGTAATCCACAAAAATCAATTTGATTCAAAGCCTCCACCAAAAGTTCACATAATAGGTAGAGTGGAAAAATCAACCACTTAGCTTAAAAGGTGCTAACTCTCCAAGGAATCATAAATTCACTTGTCCAAGGCTAGTGTTTGAATGCAAAGAGGAGAAAAAAAAGTGAGATCACACTAAGAGAGTTAAGGTGCACAACACTTGTGTTAAGATTGTATTAGTGTGTTGAAGGACTAGCTTCTCTCCTCTTTAAATAGAAGAAATTGCAGCACAAGCAAGAGTGGAGAGTAAGCATGAGAGGCACACAAGCTAAGGTTTCCCCTTACTTGTGTTGTCAACTCATTAAGTGGATACAATGCATGGCTAATGCTACGCTCTTGACCTAAGGTATCATACTTCTTATTTAGTCATAATGAGTCCAAACTCATTAACCTCATGTGCCCTCTTTTGTATCCAATAAGCTGAAACATCTTCATATAAGTCCAAACTCACAAACCCTCTCATATAATAATTTTCAAAGTGTTTTCATTAAATAAAATAACTTTCTAAGTGAGGAATTATTCCTCCACTTATGATCTCCTCCAAGGTTAATATAAATGCTCTCACGACATTCAAATATCAACATTAAAAATTTGCTACTATTTAATAATTGTGATCTCTATTAGAAATTAAATCATTGATTAATTAACACTTGTAATTATATTAGAATACTTAATTAATCATTTTAAATTTCCAAGATGTTCACTAATTCAACCTTGAATTCAAAATATTTTGCATTATAACTTTTCCTTTGACTTTGGATCAAAGAGATTCTATTATGTGTGACCTATTAGGTTTCCATGCATGTTGGTAATGATTTATTTACAAACTTTGATAAGCTTAATTGAATTAAAACTCCTTTTAATTGAAACACAATTTCCCTAAATGATTCAAATAAATTTATAGATCATGATTGTTTTCTAGCAAAGTATCATGACCACCCAAACACTAGGAATAGATTTCTGTAAATCAAAACCTTTCATGATAAGATATTAATGTGTACTTTAATCGATTCATCTTTTGATATTCGAATTAGACTTAGGGAATGGTTCAAGTGTCAATGCTAATATGGTTGTCCAATTGTAGGTACATGTTTGATGACTATGTGTTATCTCACAATTAATTATACATAAAACTCCTTTTATGTATCAATTAATACATAGGCCTATGATTTTGATCATAGCACAAGTATCAAGATAAATTTTAAATATCTTTCTTGTTACCAAGGAAGATGAATCCTTTCTTGATCAATTACTACCCTCATATATTTCATAGTGAACCTAACAATTATTTGTATCCACTCTTTAAAAGTGCAAGCTTAGAATAATATCAAAGTATACAAATTCATATATAAGATACTGTGTTGGTTTCAAGTCTAAGGATCATTTACACCACCTTTCACATGAGAAGTTCATTGAATCATGGTAGCATTCCATATGGTTTCTCTTAATGGATTAATCCAATCATATAATCTATAACATATACCTATATCTTGTCTAGATATCATCATATCTTCAGTGTAAGAGATCATTGCATTCTTCTAGAAGAATATGAGATCACATATGCTATTTATTCGTGAATTATTGATATCATGTTTTCTCAATATTCTCAATAATTTAAAAACTAGGGATATTTAAAAATATAATTATATGTATAAATCATCTTATGATTACAATCCCAATTGTAATTAATTTATGCATAATCATATTTCAAGGACTTTATCCAATATAGCATACCTATATCAAGATATATGTATATATATAAACTAAATCGATAAAGAAGTTAAAACATTATGTTTATTAAATATGTTAAGATATATAGTTTCCATGCCATTGCAAATGATTGTCTCTAGGGCATCTATACTAACACATTGCTCAATTAAAAAGGGTTTTAATCTGCACTCTACAAGGGTGTAAACCTAAATTAAGGGTTTTGGCCTAAAAAGGCCAAATTCTTTCCTTAAGTTTTCTTTTTTTTTCCTTAGTCTTTAATTTCTCTTTTGATTGTTTCAATTTCCCCAACAATCAAAAGCTCAGGTCAAACTAGGGCAAAGGCTCCAAGGTTAGGTTTAAGAGATTTATCTCCTACTAAGGTGAGTTAGGTTCTATGCTCTTTTGACTTCATTTTATTTATTAAAATTGTTATTTTTAAAAGTAGCCCAAAAACATTTCTATATGCAAGGATATTTAGAAGAAGAATTAGACTAATGCTTGGGCCTAGTAATTAGGTTATAACCACAAGTCAGATTCAATGAACGTATAATTAATTCATTGGTAAAGCCAAAATAAGAATTAGGCTAATAGAAGGCTATCAAGGTAAGGAAAGGTAAGATAAGTATAGATAGACTTAAGGAAAGTTCAAAGATGAATGTAATTACCAACTGGCACAAATAACTGGACAATGATGGACCTATGTGCATGAAAAGATGAATATAGTCACACAGTAGGGAGCCTATGATATGTTTGACACCCATGATGATAGGGGGTCCTAGGATAGGTGTAATCAAGCATAATAAATTATATGCATGGTCCTGAAGGACAAATCCAATTATAAGTTATATGTACAGTAGACATCGCTCCTACCAATGATCCAATGTATCAATATAATTTATATGTTTGTTTGGCAGGGACAACAAGTAAAGTCCTTGTTGTATGTTATGATGACAAATAATATATGATCAATCAACTAGTTCAGATCAGGAAAAGTTATGATTATGACAAGAAGATTGCATGAATATATGCTTATACATATATATATATATATATATGCACACACACACACATACACATATGTTATACTTATATGCATATGCCATATAAGTTTTATGACAAAAAAAAGAATTTCAACCTAAAAAGGGCATAAACCCTCACTTTACTAAGTACCATAGTTGTACTCATCCCTTATTTTCTTACATTTTTCAAATACTTAGCATTTCAAAGATCCTTTTCAGATACTAGAGGTAGGAAACATGTTTTAGCATATGGGTTTATCAGAGTGAAGAGCTAGCAGCTAACCAAACTGACCTTGTTATTTATGAGTCATGAGTTTAAAAACATTTTTCTTATTCTAGCTTATTTATATTTATGTTTCATACAATTCTTTAATACAATTTTAAAGTGTGCATATTATTATTTAATTTTTACTTAAGTAATAAATAAAAGTTTCAATTCATATGAGTTATGAATCATAGGTTAACAGATCACCTTAGAGTGATTCGTGCTAATTACAATCCTAGAAATCAATCTACGCAAGTTGGCATTAAAGTTCTAGCTATGTCTGACTAGCTTTAGTGATGAGTTGAGTTGGGAAATGGTAAGTACACTCAGGAGTAGTTATCATTATCTAAGATCAACTTGTCCATGCCCACTACATACTTATCCACATCTTAGGTTAAGGAATGTGGACTCTTTAGGCTAAAAGGGGTTACGATAATGTCATGGTCTTGTAGCTTGATTGTTGGAATGTGCAACGCTAAACTCCTTACTCAATACTTAATCAATTAGTACTTGAGAATAAGTTAGCTAACTAGTCATACAGCATCTAAGTTTCAAAAATAATGAGTAACACCCATATTTTATAGGACATTAAGTTAACCATAAGCATAAATCATATAGTATATAGCAACAAATTGCATATAAAGGTAACCAAGTCATTCACATTGACAATTATGATGTGTTAATGCAATTCGAACAAATAAGGATTAATACAGACAAAAATAAATAAATTTTGTAGGACAATATTTCGATTGAAAAGGAACTACTTCTTTATTTACACTTAAAAGCCTTGTTAAAGATTCCCAAGTGTGTAGGAGAGGCTCATAGCCACACACTTGGTCCCCTAGATGAATGCCTCGATACCTATCTCGGGTTACCAAATACTCCCCCCTAAGGAGCATTCTAGCCAAGGCCTAATGGCAAGAGTCAACATACTTTTTCCAAGTTGACATAAGGATTTTTCTCCTAATTCAAAAGGATTCTAATGTTCAACAACATATCAACATGAAGATAAATATCCAAGGATCACAACCATGTGCTTATCTACTTGTATTGGACAAGTTATCTTGGTCAAAATTACATAAATGCCCTTAAAACGAGGAAAAATAGGAAAAATAATCTACGTGAGCATTTTCTCTCAAATTCATGTCACATGATCTTCTCTTCATGCTTGATTTTTATGTGAAGTTTTGTCCAAATTCAACCACATTTGCTTGCCAAATTTGGTCACAAGTCCGGAACTATGAAATTTTCCCCCACTTGAAAATGTTGATACCCTCATTGACGACTCAATCTGATACAACATTGATAGACTCTTCAATCTACTTCTCCCAAGCTCCTCCCTCAACTTCTTCACAATTTGTCTCTTTGCACTTTTCCAATGTTTTTGTCTTCAACACATGAATCTGACACTACTCCTTGAAAGTCTTTGATATGCTCTTCTTCAGCTCTTATTAGGCATTCTTCTACATATCTCTCTAACTTCTTGTTAATGATGAAAATGAGTTGTCTCCACAACTCTCAAGCTAATTATCTTTGTAGCTAAGTAGTAGCTAGGCATTTAGGGTGTGCCTACTATCGACTGGTCCCACATCCAATATCCTATACCACAGATGTGAGAAACGTAAGTCTCATGTATTATTTAGGTACAAGTATCACCTTTTGTCAACAAAACATGGCCTGCTTACAAGTACTATACCTTGCTCACAAGTTTGCTAGCATGGTTCTATGGCATTTCATCATACCTTGCTACGTACTTAACTACTCCAATAACACCATTCCTGGAACATGGACTTAACACCCAGCTAGTGCCTCCATGATCACTTGAACATGATACCTCGATAATATCCCCCTACCATGTTCAATATGGTTGAACAAAGATTAATCTATCATTCTTGTTCTATATTTTCACACGTTTGTGCTCTCGAAGGTCATTGCTACAAACTTTTCTTATGACCAAACTCTAGCACTCTTAAAGCAATGTCAGCTATTGCCATAAGTTGGTTCTCAAGACTATATGCAGGTTTTTGCATGCAAGAACTTCACAATTGGATATAATAAAAATGTAAGTGTTAAGCAGTTACTCCTCAAACACACTATGCCTACCAGCTTCTCAATAGAGTTCTCCTTAAAAAGATTTACCTATTTTGCACATCTCTCCCGATGCACTCGTCCACTAACTCCTCTACTTCTATATGGGGTGGTACCCTCAGACCCATATAGCTCTTTGAGTGAATAAACCCCCAGTAGGGATGGGTTCTACCATGCTTTATTGTTGTCTCACTACTGTGGGAATCTAGGAATCAAATTACACCAATCCTAGCACAAAACTTATCCTCTCCATCAAAAGCTTTATCACCACCCTCGTCACCTTGTTGCGCTTCCCCTTGAAGCTTGGCTTGTAAGGCATTTGAGGTAGTTTTTTGTGGACACTATGCCACTCTATAAGGCCTATTGCATAAGAAATAGGCTAGATCCCTAGACTTTTCTTTGCCAATGGATATCCGAGATGATCCTGAAACTTGAAAGTAGGATGACAATCTATTAGCTCCTCCCCCACTCTTGGAATTTCCATCCTTGCCTGACTTTCCAGCATTAGTAGTGTTCAAGCCCCCTTTATGGGACTTCATTTGTGGAAAGCTAATGTCATAGTTGGACAAGTGTTCAATTGTGGTTACCACTTCATAAGGCTTTCAACTCTCCTCCTTTAGAGTTCTATGGCAACCTCTCGTGATAAACCCTGCATGAACTAGAATAGCTTATCCTTTTCAATCATGTCCCTTATATCCAACATGATAATTGCAAACATCTTCACATAGTCTTAAACTAATCCTGTTTGTCTCAACTCTTACGATTTTCATGGAACTAGATAGTCCATATTTTTAAGATAAAAAAGTACCTTCAATTCTTGCTTGAGCACTTCCCAATTATTGATGCTACACCTTCCCTCCTAAATTGCCTAGTACTTAGTCATCCACCAGATCTTAGCATTGTCTATAAAGAACATAGTCACTTAATTTAGTTCCTCAAAAGTAATGCTAGGTACATAGAAATATTGGTCTATATTAAACATAAAATTCCTAACCTTTTATGCATCTTTCTCCCCTACATATGGCCTTGGTTTAGGGATTTTCACTTTCCCCCTTCACTTTAAGGCATCATCCTCTTGTGAACTATTCATGATGGCCATCATTAATACCTTCATTAAGGCTACTATGCTGCTCATCTTAGCATAAGGAGTTGCTACAACATCCTTCACCACATTGGTAAGGTTTTTCGTAGCATCCCCTAAATCCTTCTGATTATTTTCAATCGTAACAAGCCACTCACCGAATTGTAGAGCGTCATTAGTTCTCGTGCCTTCGACTCTCGCACTTGCTTTGAGATTCAAGACTAGATGTTCGAGAGATTCCCATTTCTTGGCCCTTCAAAGAGTTCAAGGATCTCTTTACTTTTCAAATTTCTTATGGTCTTGGCTACTCCTTCGAAATTTCCAATTGCCACATCAATTGCATCAAAGCATTCAATGGAAGTCATTTTCTTTGACATAATGGCATATCAACAGGGTGTAGCAGAAAACAAAAAAGTGTGGTTGGTCTCAACCACACTTTAATACCAAACTGTCATGGTCTAACAACTTGACTGTCAAAACATGTGGTGCTTAAACTCCTCACTCAGCACTTAATCAATTAATACCTAAGAATAAGCCAGCCAACCAGTTATACACCATCTAAGTTTCAAAAATAATGAGTAGCACCCACAATTTATAGCACATTCAGTCAACCATAAGTACAAATCACATAGCACATAGCAACCAAATCTCATAAAAAGGCAACCAAGTCATTTATATTGACAGTCATGATATATTCATGCAATTCGAATAAATACAGATGAATGGGACCAAAAGTAAATAAAATTTATTGGACAATATTTTGATTGAAAAAGGACTACTTTATTCACATTTAAAAGCCTCATTATAGACTCCCAAGTATGTAAGGGAGGCTTATGGGCACACACTCAATCCCCTAAATGAATGTCTCGATGCCCATCTTAGGTCACCAAGCATTCCCCTCTAAAAGAGCATTCTAAGCCAAAACCCTAATGGCAAGAGTAAATATACTTTTTTTGAGTTGACATAAGGACATTTCTTCTAGTTTAAAAGGGTTCTAATGCCCTACAAGGTATCAATGCGAAGATAAAAATCTAAGGATCATAACTATGTGCTTATCTCCTCACACTGGATAAGTTACCTTAATAAAAAATTTATAAACGCCCTCAAAATGGGGAAAAATAAGAAAAATAATCTAGATGAGCACTTTCTCTCAAATTTGTGCCACATAATCTTCTCTTCATACTTGATTTTTGAGCCAAGTTTTATCCAAATCTAAATACATTTGCCTACCGAATCTGGACACAAGTCCCAAATTGTGACAACTAGCTTTGTAGCCCATCCAATAATTGTTTTAATTAATTTAAAAGTTAGGTGAGTGGAATTCTACCATTTGACTCCCTTTTTATAGAAAGAATTTTTATTTTCAAATTACCCTAAATTATTTTGATGTCTTAGATAGTGGGAAATTAGGCCTAAGAAAATAATTATGAAAATTTTGTAAGAACTATTTGAATATTGTTAAACCTGTGGATGTCATGATTATGATATGAACTAGGAAGAGACCAAGAGAGATTAAATTATATAATTTAAGATATGAGATTAAAATTCTTTCACTAGGATTGTAGATTCAGGATTAGATATTAGGATTTGTATTCCTACATGTTTATGTGCATGATTATTCTGAATGATTGTATGAAATGGGTGAGTTGAATAGGAATTTAGAATCAAATTCTAGTTGGGAAATTCTTAATTAGAAACCAACTTTGCATAATCATGTGATCATGGACATAATAGCATAAAACAATAGAATTTCTAAAACCTTTGAGACTAAAAGATCAAATTATAATATTTACATTTTCGAGTTTATGTTATTCAAAATATCATTTTTTTTAAGTTCTTGACTTTTCATTGAAATTAAAATTTATAAATTATATAAGTTTAAATATTATCCAAATAAATAATAAAATATTATTTATTTTATTTATCTTATTATTTTATCATTATTATATTATGTAAATTAACTATTTTTATTTATTTCTAAATATTGTATTGTATTTATTTTACACTATTATAAGTTTTATTTAAGTATGCAATTTAGACATACTCCTTGTTTTCAAGAATTAAAGAATTTCTCCTAAAAAAAGATTATATGGAACGTATTTATCATTGCATAAGCATTGGTATGCAATAGAAATGATAGATTGAATTAGGAAATTTAGGAAGAATAAAAAGTACAAATTGTCAAGGATAGTGAATGTGATTTCAATAGGGAAATTCATAACAATAAATAAGAAATTATGTGATGCTTTATGGATTTGAATTGACACAAGTTAAGTGGGATTTGGAAGACCTATTTGCACTAAAAGATGAAAAGATTTCTTTAAGTTATCAGGAATAGTTGATTAAGTCGGGTGCGTTATAGGAGGGAACAAGTTCAGCATGCCTTCTCGAGGGCATGTAATCTTATTAGGTATACCATGAAGGCATACATTCCTTTAGTCATCATTCCTCCATCGACCTACTGTTACTAGTACTATAATTTGTCATGCAGGGCTGGTTGGGTCAAGTTATGAGTATATGTTAGAAAAGGTTATTGAAGGTCCTACACCTTGACTTAGTAAGATGGACATAAACTCATCATAACATCTAATTATCCAAATGGTTCAAACCCATTATCTAAAGGCAGCCCCTCTTGATAGTATTAATTAACCCGTGATTGATAATTTCATGATATTATGAAAATGTGTTGAGACTAGAGGATATGTATGATTACCTATAAGGATTTCTTAGTCAAAAATGCTTATGAGTTCACAGATCACCATTTAGTGATTTGTACCAATCATACCTCAGATTTTGGGATGTAACAGCAACCTTCTAAGTTCAAATTAGAGCTTCTCCTTATTTTAGCGGAAAACACTTTTTTTTCTTCATCCTTTATTTGACTGAACTATTTAACTTAACTTATCCTTTTTGGGGTTGTAGCATGTTTGCGGGTTTCAAATTGAGGAACGCAATCAAAGTACCAATAAGATAGGTTGAATTTTGGGATTATTAGATGCATGTGTATTTGATTTAAAAGAGAGAGAAAGAAAAGGAAATTCGTGCATACAATACTATGTATTTATAAAAGCGTTTTAATTATCTTGCATGCATGTCTGATGTCTGATGTCTTCTTCTTTTTTTGTATTTATAAAAGCGTTTTAATTGTCTTACATACGTGTGATTAGAGGCGATTTAAATCGTCTCTAATATTCTTAATGGCAATTTATATGACCACAACAAAAGTGGCCACCTCATTGAACTTGATAGCAATTTCAGGCAACTACTGGAATGTTTTTAAATACCTATATTTAGTGGTAGTTATTTTAGAGGCACTTATAAACTGCCTCTAAAAATTTTCATTAATTTTTTTTAAAATGGAAGCAGTTATGAATCGCCTTTAGATATTTCCCTTCTAAAAAATATAATCTAAAACTTTTGAAATTGTTTTGAAAATATTGGAAGCAGTTCTAACCGTCTCTAAATATTTCCCTTTTTAAAATATAGAGGCAGTTTTTTAGTAACCATGTCTAAATTGTCACAATTTTTTTTTTTATAATTTTCATCTTATCCATATTTTTGTTCTAAAATGTTGTAATAATTAAATCAATATAATCATTGTTAACTTAGTAAAATTATAATTATATTTATATAATGATTAAACTAAAATAATAAAAAATATATATAATAAATCAAAAATGCATTTCATTAAATATAAAAAAGCTTAATTGTAAATGATCTTACATAAAATAACTTTAAATCTAAATATTCCAAGTTCCTAAAATTATGTTTTATATATATCCACATATGCCCAAAAAAAAAACTTAATAAGATAATAATCTAAAATGACTGACAACAATCAGTGGCATTTTTATATTTGTTGTTCTCTCTTGACGATCTTCTCACTTCCATTGGTGAATTTTGATTTTAGGAAGATTATAAAATAACTTGAACATGATCCTATAAAAAGCATAAAAGAATTACATATTAATTTGATATCATATTGGAATTTATATATTAATGAAACAATCTATAGTAAAATGACTTTGGTATCATATAAAATTTTTCACGAAACCACTCACTCAGTTGGGAAAAGAGATATAAATAGAGAATGTCAAAAATATAACAATTTGAGTCAAAATCATATTAAAATTCTTCATTTCAAATCTATCCAGCAACAAAAAAAAAAATGCATCTGAATTTAATTTCCTACTCATTTTTTCCCTTTTTAATCATCCATACAGATCCTCAGACCAGAAGATCATAATGGATATGTCAGTGGCCAAGATCTAGCAACTCAGGCAAACAAAAACTCCCATAATAAGAGCAAGCACGTGGACCATCAAAAATAAGGGCAAAACACAAACACAAATTCGCCAAAAAAACAAAGCCTAACCCACCTTTTCTCCCTTTCTTTCTCTGCTATGCACTCCCCCGCCTCACTCCCCCATTTGTATTTCCCATTTATGTTCACCGAAAGTAGTACATTTCTACAACACCTAAACATGCTTCTGTACAAACACATACAAACATAATTCAACCCACCTCCTTCAACTAAACTATATTCCATTCTCTCTCTCTCTCTCTCTCTCTCTCTCTCTCTCTGGAAACTGTAAGTGCTAAACATGAACCGGAGAGACAGCAAGGAAAATCTTATCCACAAAAAAGAAGAGTAAATAATTTAGAGAGACGGCATAATAGTATATTTATGCTACCAAACATGCCATTTGATCATTGATGATCCAATAAGCTATTTGGTGTCAAAAGGTTACTGTAGCATATTTAAATCACTACAAGGAATAATAAGAATACACTTCTTTATTGTTTTTAGGGCCTCTGGTGAAGTTCAATCATACTTGGCAAGTTCTATATATGACAAAAGAATCGAAAGATATATTGTTGGGAATAATCAAAGAAATATAAAGAGCAATAATCTTGCGATGCAAGAAAAAGATATGTTTTTGATTCACTTGGACAAGATTAACGATTAGAAAACATGCTTTCTATAGTGTTTTAACAAATTCTAAATCCCAAAATGTGAAAAGACATTATGTTAGCCACTTAGCCAACAGAAGATATACCACTGCCATTTTCTCACTTGACAATGAAATAGTTCAAACTCAAGAAAAAGCTTGATTTAATGCTTAACTAATATATGATCCTTTGCCAACTCCTGCTGCCTTGAATTTTCCGAATCCTCCATTTCTTTTTCTAATTTCTAGGTCCAACTTTATTTTGGTGTTTTTTTCACTACCTATAGTATCATAGTTGTCCTCCAAGTGCTAAACATGAGCCATTTGCAGCGTAAGCATTTCTATTTTGCACGTGGTTAATTATTAAAGCATAGTGCTAAGCTTCTACCCCAGTAACTAGTTGTTGATTATATTATTCTTTATCTTCTTCATCAAGTGTTTTATAAACTTATTCCTAGTTGTCGTTGACACAGGCTGACAGGCTTTTCGACCGTTAGGCCCAATGGATTTCATAGTGGCTAAAATTATAAGAATTCTTGCTAGCCTATGGCAAACCTTAACCAATAGGAAAGCCTAGTGAATATTGTTGCCCCTCTTACCCCATCATGTCCGCATTTTATCTGCTCTATCATATGTTATGTGTTAAAACTTGCATTTTAGTCAACGTAGGCAGAAATTGAAATAAAAAAAACTTTAAGTCTAATCTTTAATGTACCAAATAAATATATAAACCTGCATTTTTCTTCGACTGCCATTCTTGGAAACCAACTTTAATTTTCCACAAAGAACAAGATCTATTAATGCTTTATTTTGGCAATTGAAGTATGTCACTAATCATACTAGGATTCATAAGTACCACCACTCTTTTTCCATAGCCTTGCTACTTTTGTGAACTTTCATTTTATTCAACAGCAGCATTTTGATTGTGGCTTAAGTATGATCTGTGCCAACCACGACTTCTCTTTTTCCTGGTTTCAGTGCAGGCAGTCCTTCCTAATTAGTCAAATGTTATAATAAAAAGGGAAGGAGATTAAGCCGCAAATGGACTCTAATGTCTAGGGGCATTTTGATAGTTCCTGTCTTGCACAATGGAGCTTCAATTTTAATCCTACTTATGTTGCCAATATTTGTCTACTTTTGTGCCTCTTCATCACTTTGATGCAGTGGAGCCTCTTTTTTTTCTAACTTAATACTTCTGTTTTAAATTTCAAACTGACTTCTTATAGATCCTACATATAAATATGCTTCATTAATCTAAGTTCAGGTGTTTTGTTTTAATTATTCAAGTATTTCTTTGGATAAAAAAAATTAGACTGTTAGATTACAGCCTAGCTCTAATAGATTCTGTCCAAATTTTGGAGAAAGGTATGCATTTGCAGACATACTTAAACTGCAACCTACCTTTTTAATCGCATATATCTACCTCAACACAAACAACCCTTCTGCCAATATATATATATGGACGTGGAATGGTGGATAGAATACATCATAAATTGAATTGGTAGTGATGCCTAAAACCTTAGTTGAGAGCCTAAAATAGCAATGTCACTTGGCTAAAGGGTGTTGTAAGTCTAAACATATTCACTTGGCTATTAACCGATGTCAAACTAATTGCAAGCATAAATGGTAAGCTATAGCAAATTTGAAAGCAAACTAATGATGACCAAGTGAAGTAGAATTTTTTAAAAGCATGATCTTACTGTTGTAACTATACATACCTATTGATTATAAGTTTGTTGGTTGACCAAAGACGGTGGAAGTAGCCCTCCCATGTCCTTGATGTAGTCCAAAATGGCACACGTACTTGTTGTTTTGTTTTAGCCAACTCTTCCTTGGTTTGGCCAAGCTCTGATTTTAGGCTTTTCACCTCATCTCGAATTGATAGATTAGTGTTGGAAGAACTAGTGGAGTGGACTCTTTGAGAATTGGTCCAAACACACTTATCGAGCAAACTCCCATCTCTAGACTACTGACACGGCTTGGATGCTCCTTCTGCAAACACTTTTCCAAAGGCATTATCTGGAGATATTATTGAATGTTGCTATGAGTCCATTTGGCATTTAGTTTCTCCTAGGTAAATGCAAAAGTTATTATGATATCACCTAATAAATTTCATAAAATTAATAAAAATTTTAATTAAATCCTCATCCCTATGCTCCTTTCTTCTTTGTTCACATATGAACCATCGCTTTTCCAATCTACAACATCCCACAGTTCTACTCAACCAATTGGATGCTCTTTCTCCTTTTCCTGTCATTTCAACAAAAAGGACTGAACTTAAATGAATCTATGTGAACTAAATTTTATTTATGTGGGGAAAATGGTTATACTACCATCTCGTCCTTCAACTGTGCAAATGCTTTAGATCCTGCAGTGTGCGGAATGGTCTACTTGTTTTTATTTTGTGCATTCTGCTTGCACATTTCCTACATAAATAAACTCAATTATTCATTTTGCCATTGGTACAAGCATAGTTATATTAAAAATATAATTAATAACCTTGTGTATCATGAATGAGGATATAGCCTTTCTATTACTCCCTTGTGATACCCTTTGGGCAATTTTGATTAATATTTTGCTCCTTCGTCAAGCTAGTGTCATAATGCTTATTGTACATAGTCAATCTATAATTTCTCCACTGCATCTAACTTGATTAGAAATCAAATGCCTATTTCATCATTTGGAAACTAAAAGTATAGCTATGACAAAAACAAAACATTAGCAATAATAGAATGAAATACAAATTGTAAATAGTTGATCAAAACTGCTACATACCATCACCAATCTAACTATGACATTGTCTTTAACTAAGTTTCATATGGCCAGCCACATCTCATAATCTATCAAAAATTTGGTCCTAGCCAAATGACCTATTGCTCCTGAAAAAAGTCTTCCTGCTTCTTGTATAGGATAACCTTGATCGTTTGCTTGAATTATAATTTTTTCTTCATCTAAGGTCCAAACTTGTTCAACCTTTAGCTTTTTGGACTTAATCACACCCTCCTTATCTATTAAGTCAAGTATAAAATATTAGTATAATATAAACTCAAATATAAAAGAAAATGATATATTGTAGTTACCTATCACATTGCAGTACCACCCCCTTTCGAGCTTCCCCTTCCTAGCACAAGATGATGATGTATGAATAACATCATCTTGATGGTGGACTAATGGAGATTGAATCCTAAGTGTGAAATTTTCTATAGAACTACTTCCCTAGCATTAATGAAGTATAGAAGGTTCTTTATGTCTAAATTGGAGGTATGCCTCAGTCTTATGAGATGGATTTGAATCCATAAAATCATGACATTGTCAAAGACAATGGGAGCCTACCATTGGAACCTTTTTTAGATTCAAACACACATAGACGCTTGCTTGGAAATGTTTCCCATAGATGCTTTAAGATAGAAGATGAGTCCTGCTTAACTAATTTTGTTAGATGTTGATGAGCCTTCCTTCTATAAAGAAATGCTTGACTCACCTACTTCATACAAGTGGCTTAGTGCCATGAAAGAGGAAATGTGCTCCATGATGAATAATTAAATATCTAGCTTGACTTGTGGTGAATAAATACATTTAAAAGAGGTTTAAACTATGAAATGATCTAATGTGACAAGATTTACGTTCATTTACTTCATCCTAGCAATTACTTGACATTTCAATTCGAGGTTGTTCCAAATGAATGTGAAGACAACTCTCCTCAGTGGAGAAATAGATGAAGTGGTCTATATAGATTCACCTATTGGCTTTAGAGTCAAGGGACAAATGCACAAGATGTGCAACTTAATTAGAGCAATCATTTTATGGACTTAAGTAATCATTCAAACAATGGTAAATTCAATTTCATAAAGCTATTACATTGATGGGCATTATTATATTTGAAGAGGACCATTGCTAAGAGAATGAAAAATAAGTTTCTCATTCTTTCACTTTATGTGGATGACATATTGCTTACTAGGAATAATATGGAGTTGAAGCATGCAACTAGAGGCTAGTTACCTTTCATATTTGAGATGAAATGCTTGGATTAAGTAAATTATGTCCTTGAGATTAAAATCTCAAAGGACAGTTTTAAGAGATTCTTGAGTTTGTCAAACCACCTACATTAAAATAACCTTAGAACATTTCTCATACTTGATTCCAAACTCATGGGTACTCTGATAGCTATGAGAATTCACTTAAGCTTGCATCGGTGTCCAATGATAGAGGAAGAAATGATGTAAATAAAAAAACGTTCCATATGTAAATATAGTGATTAGTCTGATAAACATTGTGGTTTAAACTCATCTTGACATCTGCATGTTCAGTAGATTTTAAAGTAGTCTCAAGATTGTAAATTAGACAGTAGCTAAAACGATACTTAGAAATCTAACAAATGCCTAAAAATGGCTATCTAAGTGGAAGTTTAGAGTTGGTAATGCCAATAGTTTGTGCATATAAATGGGTGTAAGTGCATAATAAGGTACATGTTTATACTAGAACAAAGAGTCATTTTATGTTGTAGCAAGAAATAAGAGTGTGTCTCCTAGCCTTTAATAGTCTATAAATAATTTCATTGCATATGGATTAGTTTACATAAAGTATATCATCATCAGTGATATGTTTGTTGATGCCTTTTACTAAACCCTTTGTAAGATATGCTTTTAGTAAGCACATTAGGGGGCTTAGGTTTTATGAGAATTTTTGATATACTAATGTGTGTTGTACTTTATTTTTTATATACTAAAATGTGTTGTACTTTATTTTTGGAAAAATAGTTATTCTCTTGTCATTTGATGACTTATAGTAAAGGTTAGTTATGTGTGCATATATATTGTCACTAGGCACACATTTAATCTCTCTTCAGTTGAGTAACGAGTGTGATAAGACTTAAATGATCACTAGGTACCATGCATAGATAATCTCCTTGTTGTATAGGTGGAAAGTGAGGATTTATGGTAAGAACATATCACCTTAGCTATGGGCTAAGATTACACTTAAAGAGTCAAACATAAAGAGAGTTCATACTTCTATATGTCTTGTATGAAGCTGGATTTGAAACTTCATGTATCAAGCTAATCTCTTTGTGATAACTAGTCTGAGTTCTACACAATGTACTATTAAAGCATGAGAAGCCCTAAATGAGAGCTCCACCATAACATACATTTCATATAATATGTGCTATAAAATGACCTAATTTAGGGAGAGACTGAATGGGTCACATCTTTTTTACTATGTGAGCCCTATTGGATTTGTGAGTATCCTACATTCTTAACCTTTGAGACTAAAACCTATGTTATGAATCTTAGGTTTGGTGTTACTACTTTAGCATGACCTCCAAGGGCCAAGACTCATGTAGTCTAATGCAACATGTCCAAGAAAGTAGCTTAAACTTAGTGAATTAACATGAGTGCCTAAGGAAAAATCATTTAATCTTACACCTATGGATATGTGGCTCATTGTCCATATGTTACATAAGTTTGTAGTTAGTGCAAACATGAGCACAAAGGGCATAGATTGATTTTTTCATGGCTTACATTCAAGAGGGATAAAGATGCAAAAAACTAGTGTAAATAGATGATTCAGGGTATCACGAGACTTGAGTAGTGTCATGCTAGTTAGATGATTACTTAGTATGTCCTTTACTCGTTAATACCTTTCTCGTGTGGTCACACATTTCATTTCTTCTATGATTAAGAGATCAAATAGAACTACATTGAGGAGTATCCATGCCATACATGTATAAGTGGTGATGATGCAAGACATATGATGTGTTCAAATGGGCATGCTACATGGGATTAATTTTAATTCTATTATTCATTAACTATTTGATTTGTTTACATAACTAATTGAGACAAATAAAGAGATTAAGGTCGAAATGGATTTATGATGGTAGTTAATTGATATTTGATAAGCATATTATCTATAAACTAGTTTTATAGATAATTATTCCTTAAATCAAGAAATCTAAATTAATTGAGATGAGATCTCCCAATTACTTTTAAGTAGAGAAAAATATTCAAATATTCTAAACTAATTTTATAGATAATTATTCCTTAACATTAGTTTTCCACTTCCTCTCCATACCATTTTGCTCTCAGAGGCATCATCTAAGACATATAGGACTTGGAATGTATAATTTCTAGTGTGGAGGACTCTAATAGCTACTCCTCAACCATCGAAAGAGACATTTGTTCATAAATTTCTTTCCCCTAATTGTTAATGTTACTTAGAAATCTATCCTTCCTAGGCCCATATAAGCCTAAACTTACAATATGTCGTCCTTTTTTCTTATGTATGTGGCTCATATTTGTTACTAGATTATCAATGTAACCATTGTTTTTCTTGAATTCCTAATTTTAAAGATACTCCTAGCATACTAACCATTTTTTGATAGTTCATTTTCAAATTTTATCCTAAATCTTATTATGTCTTTATTTTGTTTTCTAGCCTTTACTTATGTTCTAACACCCTAACTTTAGTGCAAATTCTATCTTTGGTTTGCTTCGATTACATTTATTCACCTTACACTTTATTCCAATTACATCTTTGAATCTGTAGCCCTAATTGACTCTATTGTTCATTTCCTTAACTACCTCTCTTTTGTCATTATCATAAGTCCCTTGTACCCATTCTATTATAAGTATAGTTATACCTTATGACAAGAAGATGATAGATATACTCACCTTATGATCTATGTATTCATAGGGCACTTAGAAGCTCTATCCTTACAAAGTAGTCTCCTCTTTGATCTCCAAGCCTCTAGTAATTATTCTGTGATCCAAGGAGTTGCTTGAAACACTTAGGTTTATTAATAATTGTCTAATAGTTTGCTGAAACTTAAAACCTTTATTTTATACTAACTAAAAACCTTAAAATTGTCTAAAGTCATTAATAGAAGCTAAAAAGAGTAGGAAAGCTCTAGATCCTTTAGTTTTTACCTCATTGATGCTATTAAACCTTTCAAAACTTGTTATTCAATCGCTAGCCCTTTCTCCTTCTTTTTCCTCTTCTCTCCCCATGCACTGACACTAATTTTCTCATGTAATTGATGATATCTTACATAAATCTACTTAAAAAACCTTAAGAAATTGGCCTTCAAACACTAAAAAATCTCCCCATTGGACTTCTTTAGGAAGGGTGCCAAAACCCTTCCTTTTCCTCTTTCTTTACATCATGTAATGCAAATTAGATTTTAAAATCTAATGTCTTCGGTCAACTACCTAGCCTCTTTGGTTGGCTCAACATCATTAAAATTTGGAGTTTGAATTTGAAATTTTTATGGTAGTTAGATGACATTTACATAAGACTATTGTAAAATTTTAGTTCAAAATTCAATTGTTTGACCTACTTCCTCCTCAAAACATTCTTTGCCTTTATTTGAAACTGGGTTCTTTTTGTTTGGTCTAAAAAGTGAGAGTTGGACTTCAAATTTCATAGATGTTCTCCTCTTGACTTCCTCTAATTATTCTATACATTATTTTCTACAGAAACATCTCTTTTTCTCATTACTACATATGCCTTAACTCATCATTCTATTGATCAAACTACAAGCCCCCATTAAGTAGTTACTAGATGTGGAGTTTGTGTATACATTGTATGTAAGTAGTATGTATGTATTGTCATAAAGATATATAAATATATTGTTATGACCTAGGATAGTGACAAGGAAGCTTCTGTAAGGAGTTACGCCCCAGCATCCCACATCGGCTAAGTCGGGATCCGGGGAAGGCCTTATAAGGGGGACTTCGGTTCCTCCT
>JANHAO010005177.1:0-22991 GCA_026873985.1 Saraca asoca | reverse complement strand
TTCAGCCCCCAAACTATGAAAATTTTACAACATAACCCCATCAGAAAAAAACTTTTCATTTTAGTCCCTATAAAAGTTTTTCATTTTGGTCCTCCATTCCATATTACAAATTGTGACCGAAAAATTCAGTGGCTAAAGGATTAAGACCTAATTCGGCCACCAAAATATTTGGTCACAATTTTTTCCACAACAAATTCAAAATTTTCACAGTTTGCTACTACACAGCGACCGAATAGCGATAAAAAATTTTGCTACCAAAAAATTCGATCTCTAATTATATTACTAAATCCTAAAAAAATTTTAAATTTTTTTTCTTAGTCTATCAGTCCCAAAGTAGTCTCAAATCGATCGCTATTTTCGGTCACTAAAATGTTTTTTTTTTTGTAGTGATGGTCAAGTTAGTAATCTCATAGAATTTCAGTAAGTATAGTAAAGATGAGAGAGGATACCTATTAATATATATAGGCACAAAGTGCACCAATTATTATGCTTTTAGATGAATAATGTGTGACCACGTGTTTTCAGCTTATTGATAGTATAAGCAAGATTCCCTTTGGATGGTTGTTGCAATCACGTTGTTTGTGCATGCTTGGGTTATACTTTTTGTCATGCATTGTTAAGTTGTTGATTCATTAGGCCTTTGTTTGGCCAAGTTCTATGAAGAAATTGATTGACCAAGTGCATCTGATTGATCAATCTGGGTCCAAAACTGCCCTTATAATAGCCGTTTGTTCAACTAATCTTCATCAATTATCCAGGATCGATCGTCTGAAGACTAATGATCATTTTAGACTATGTCACCCAACATACCCTAGAGTTTATCTCTCTCCTAATAAGATAAGAATCTTCATTTATTTATAAAACATATTAGAATCTTTCCATATGCATTAAGCCTATTTAACATAGCATGAAAGTTAGAAATCACTCAAATAAATTTTATGTTAATAATCACAACTTGCGTTGTATTATCAATTTAAACAAGCCTACTATGAATACGAATATATGATGTTGTTTTAAATGCAAATGCATCTATTCTCATTATCTATTTTAAACATACAAATACCATATTTTATTAATAGAGAGCATAATCTCCACGTTAAAATTAATGTGAATCATATACCTTTTGATATTGAATGTGGTATTCTCACGTTCAAAATAACAATGAGAATAGACTTTTTGTTTAGACGGATATACTAGTTGAATCATTTATATAATCTTGACAGGTGAAATACTAATACAATTCTTGTTTTATATAGATCACAGCTACTTAGGATTCCCATCTAAAGTTAAGAACACTATGCCATATGAATAGTGGTCTTAAAGTTGAGCACATGAAAAATTATTTGAAACCGGTTTTAAGCATATATAAATTCACCTTCTTTTTCATGTAATGAGTTGCATTTTAAAGCACTGTGAGACTGTCAATGTCGCAACACCATTGATAAAGAATATACTTTCACTCCTTCGAAATTTGGAGTATAAAATTCTATAAACCTGCGGCGATCCAAATTATTTAATTAGTAAACTATGTATATTGTTTGCAACATATTATAAGGTGGTGATCCCGCTTATGAGATCAAATCAAATACATTTTAAAAAAATTATGAGAATCTTATTAATTTTATTAACTATCGCACCGAATCTCGTCAATCGAATTGCTTTCTTAAAAAAAAAAAAGAGGATATCTAAGTCATACAAGCATGCAATGACGAAATGGAATACAACAGTGGAGAAGTTGCATCATCAACCGAGTCAAGTGTTACCCAAAAATATCACGCAATTGCAGATTGTGGTTGTGGTGCCAGCAGCAGTGATAATAATAAAATTTAATGAAAGAAAGAGAGATTAAAATAGATAGAGATTACATATGTACTAATGCCCTTAACACGGGGCTTTATTTAATCACCTATTGCTCTGACTACATATTGCATTATATTTCCAAATAGGTGATGTCTGTATCGCTATCTTTGTGTATAGCTTCTTCCACTTTTTTTTATTCATTTCTCACAAAACATTTTTAAGACCAATCTTATCTTTATGTGAAAGCAGCTTACAGCTATTAGAAACGTATCACATGAATGTTTTATAGAACCAGTGCTATACACAACGGTGGAGTTACAAGTGTGCAAATAAAGACACCAAATCTCCAAATTTTTTATAATGTATATTAGATAAGACTATATATATGTTTGTATAATTTTTTATTCTTTATAATAATATTAATCTGTAGATATGTTTAATTTTTGTTGGGTAATTATGTGGAAAGTTAGACCTTTTAAAAAGTTGAATATTTTTATTATTGAATTCTCTTTTTTAAACATCAAGTCAAATAAAAAATTCAAATAGAAAATTTAACAATAAAAGTATTTAATTTCTTAAAAGATCGACCTTCACATAGAATTAAATATTTTTCTTTTATCCTTTTAGCCTTCGTCTCTTTGTAAATCCCTTTTTTTCCTCAACCAATGTACCGTGACAAATTGAAGAATTAGATTTGTTATCACATAATATGCCATTTTGGTTGAAAATCATAAATAGACACTTAATGTACGCGCATATGCGCGACAGATTTGAACAAAAGTCAATTAAGGACTAAATGGGACTAATTTCAATTAAATTTCACTGTATATAATAAATGAGAGTGAATAAATCCAATCAAGAGACCATACATATAATATGATTCTTTTATTCCTTCGATTAACTTGATCATGTTGACATATGTATATGTTTTTATTGACAATAATAATAAGTTAATCATCAACAATTTCAACAATGACATTTTGTCGAGAACAATTATAAGATATGAATTTCTTTCGTACTATATTTTTATTGTTTAACCAATATTAATAAATTAATATTGTTATGATAAAAATTACATATAGAGAAATTTTGTAAATTTTTAAGAAGGTTTAATATAGAAGTTTTGAATTTTTACAAAATTTTGTAATTTTGCATGGATTTTACATGGAATAAATATATAAAAAGTTAAAATTTTATTAATTAAAGTTACATAATTTTGCCATTTTCTATAAAATATAACAATTTTAATGAAAATTTAAAAAATGTGAAAATTTTTTATAAAAATTGTAAAAGTATATACTGTACAAATTTTTTCAAGTACATATCAATTTAACTCTAAGTCTAAAATTTAAATAAATAAGTTTGCACTCATTGACCTCAGGTTCTTGGCTCTCCATCGGATCGGTTATATACAGTGCCAGCTCAAGGCATAGGCAGTGAAGGCATATGCCTAGGAACCCAAATTTTTTTTAATTATATATAATTTAGGATGATTAATCTTATTAATTTATTAATTTTTTTATAATTGATTAATTTTTATGATAATTAATTACTTTTTTTAATAAATGGTAATTGATTAATTTTTCTATGGTAATAACAGCATGTTAAATTTTTTAGGCCAATAAGTTAACAACATTCAAAAATTTTATTTATATATTCAAATGAGAAAATGAATAAGCATATATTTTACTCTTCTTTATTAGTTATTCTTTTATTCCTTTCTTCATTTTCTAACATACTCCAATAACTGTACTTTTTTTTTTTTATAAAATTTCAACACTTATCAAATCAAATTTGCAACTTTGTTTCAAAGGATATCTTGCAAGTGATAGAAAGGAGGTAAGATAATTTTATATCATTATTGATATTTAATTTTTCCTCCATAGTTTTTTTTTCTTAATTTTCATGAAAATAATTAATTATTTTTCATTATTTTTATACAAATATTTTAGAGCATCACCTAAAGGCGAAATCAAAAGAGTATAAATAAGGTGTTATAATTCCTTGCACTTTTTATTTTATTTTTTTTTGTTTTAGCAAAATAATATTAAAGGCTCTAAATTATTTATTTTTTAAATAAAAAATCCATTAGAAAGTATAAATTTGGATTTGAAAATTTTAAAAACAAAAAAAGTATGGAGGGACTAATTCAATCTTAAAAAAGTACACTTGAGAGATTTATTATTAGTCTGAAATACCAAATAATAGAAAAATTAAATAAAGATTTAAATGAAAATTTGATTAAAAATTGTGATGAAATTTTTAAAGATAACTATTCAAATTCTTCAAATATTAGGAAGAATTTGATAAAAATTTAGAAAAAGATACTTCGATCGATAAGAATGAAAATATTGTATTCAATTATATCGTAAGAAAGATTAAGAAATTTAGCTATATTGTCAACTGAAAAAAAATTGATTTTTAAATTTGAATACAAAAATTAATTAGTGATTTTGTATCTCAAAATACAAAAATGAAATTTTAAATAAGTTTTTAAAAAATACATTTATATTATAAAAGAGCCACCAAAATAATTCTGTTCTAAGTTCATTAATATTCTTGAGACGGCCTTGGTTATATACGCTCTTCTCACTTAACTTTCTAAAAATGAGAAGTTAATAGACCAAGACTACAATGTCCAAAAATCTTTAGAGGCATGTGGGATAGGTGGTATTTTGATTACCGTTAAATCTCGAATAGATAGACCCATACATATGCCTTAAATAATTTATTTTTCTTTTACTAAATATGTCGATTTATTTTCAAAAACAAATTAATAATAATAATAATAATTTAGGTGCTTACTTAATTAATTAGTTATGATAAATTATTTGATTAAAGCAGCATAAATATATAATTAAATTTTGACTAAACACATAAATTAAAGTAGAATAAATTGTATTTAATTATGTGGATAATTTAAAAATTTTCAAAGATATAAATCATTTAAAATTTAATGTGGTAATTGACGAAGTTGGAAATCCAAAGCCTGAAAACTTTCTTGGACGTGCAAGTTTAGCCAATTTATAAATGCTCAACTAAATTACACTATTCATTTCCTCCTTCGAATCCAACTGTCATTAATGCTTTCAAATGATTAATTACTTTGATTAAAATACACTAAATGTCCATATACTCTGAGTGATATATATATATATATATATCTTATTAGCTTTTAAAAAAATATATTGTAATCTTTTATATTTTAATTTAGATGCATTTTATCCATATTCATATACTTTCCGTGCATAAGTTTAACAAAATACTCATGTAATGGAAAAAATCTTTATTTTCTTTCAAAAATTAAAAAATTATTATTATTTCTAATTTTAATCTAATTATAAAATTTTATATCGAAATATTAAAACAGGAACAAGAAAATTAGAAAAGATATTATTTTCTATCTCAAAAAATTAAATTTAGTTCTAAGATATTTCTCTTTTCAAATTTTAAATTTTTATTTTTTCTCTCCAAAAATTAGATTTAATTTTTTTATATATATTTTTTTAAAAATGATAATTTATAGTCATCATATAATAGTCATATTTAATTAGACATATGAATAAAAAATAGATAGAAGTAGGTAAAATATACATAATTTAAAATATAAAAAAAATTAAATATACACTTTTAAAAGTTAATAGGTTATATAGATATAACTCAAAATCTAGAAGAATTTTTGGCCACTTACTTTTATTGACACACACAACTAATCCCATTATCATTTAAATATATTGACTACCATGGTAACTTCTCATTCCGTGACTGTATTAATTACTATTATTAATACAACAATTAATTTCATTCTCTAAAACAAAAATTTTCCATATTTAAGGTTTCTATAAGTTTTTTGAAACTGACCAAACTTTTTCAGCATCCTCTAAAAGTTTATCTATTGGTGCGACGGTGTTTGGACTTATCCAACGTATAATATCTCAATATTGCTCTAAAATATTATATTCAACTTGATGACAGCTAGCAAAATAAAAAAAAAAGATAAATTTGATAATAAAATAAATGATTGAGTGTTCATACACTGATAATGGATATGAAGATTCCCTATGTCCTGAATTCAACTAACATCACTTTTCTTACTGTTTCTGTTTTTGCAGCTGTGAATAAGTTTATTTGAATGAACAACAATGTTTTTCACTCTTCCATTTTTTTTTTATCTCCAAATTGAGCATCCCAAGTTGAAAAATCATCACTTTCTAAGGGGTGGAATCAGAAATTTTTCTTTGAGGAACAAGATTTCCACATAAAATGTGATTGGATATACTTTTAGTGAATAATTTTAAAAAAATTAATCAATATTTTTATAATGTTATTTTTTATACTCCCTTAAAATCATATGCTAACAAGTTCAATATTTTTTAATTTGATAGTTTCTAATGTATTACATAAAATTAGTTTAAACGACTGGTGGATGGAATTTTACGTAGAAATCATAAATTTAGATTGTCTTTGTGACATTTTAGGCCATAAAAGATCCACTCTTTTACTTTCTTAATAAAAGATCATGGAACAAATAAAATATACAAAATAATTAAAGTTTGATGAATTTTTAAGTAAAAATTCGGAGATGATGTTGGACTAAAATTTAAAATATATTGTAAAATAAAAGTAGGCATAATTCAAGAAAATAAGAACAAATTTTAATTCAAAATCTATATATCTAACATAATTATAGTATGGAAAAGATAATATGTTATATAGTTAATTCAGTTTTAATTGGTTGTTTTTTTATCTATTAAGTTTATGGAATTATTTCAAGATATTTAACTATAGTTGATGTCAATGATATAATAGTTATTTTTAAATTATTTTTGTAAATTAATAAATACTAAAAAATTTTATTTGTAATTTAATGTGATAGCTTGTTAGAATAAAAAAAAAAAGACATGACATGAATAATTAATAATCAACACTATAACATTTCAAGACTAATATGCATAGGTTTAAAAAAATCAGCAATTCTTGAACTACATTTAAAATGGATATGGTATTTCTACGTTCTCTGATAAAATGCATGGATTTCTTAATATTTTTTAACTATTTTAGGAGGAAATATAAAAATATAAATGAGAGACAGAAGCTAAAAACAACAAAATTGCTGATGAAATAAAATTCTAATACATCAAGCCAAATGAGGATGGAATCTGAGATTAGGCAAATAAATAAATAACCCGAAAACACTGTTGATCACTAATTTTTATGTAAGGGGGAAAAAAGGAAACAATATCCAAGGTGTTCAACATTTCAGTACAAATCTCTTTCTTTAATGCCTGTTTCTCGTAAGAATTGAAGACGGCGCTGTTCTGTTCCTTTAATCACTCTTCTTGGCTTCTCTTTCTGAGTCTTCTAGTTTGTCTCTCATCATGACATTAGAAATGAGATTCTGATGTTATTCCATGTGGGATTACAAATTCACTTAGAAAGTTCCACCTTGATTGTTGTGTCATTGTTTTCCTGGGGGTGGCCATGGGAGGTATCCACACAAGTCTATCCATTTTTCTCATTTTGTGTTTGATTGCAGTGAATTATGCTGCTACAAACCCCAATGATCTCAAAGTTCTGAATGATTTCAGAAAAGGGTTGGAGAATCCAGAGCTTCTTAAATGGCCAGAGAATGGGCCTGATCCATGTGGCCAACCTCCATGGCCTTATGTCTACTGCTCAGGTGATAGAGTCACACAGATTCAGGCCAAGCAACTGAATCTTAGAGGATCATTACCATCAAACTTCAATCAGCTCTCTGAACTCAGCAATTTGGGTCTTCAACATAACAAGCTCACGGGGATTTTGCCTACATTCAGTGGATTATCCAAATTAGAATTTGCTTTCCTCAACGACAATGAATTTAATGCAATCCCATCTAATTTTTTCAATGGTCTCAGCAGCCTCCGGGTCTTGGCTCTGGATGGCAATCCGTTAAATGCTAGTACTGGTTGGTGTCTTCCTGATGATTTAGAAAAGTCAGCACAGTTAACAAATCTCAGTCTCTCAGGTTGTAATTTGGTTGGAGAATTGCCTGATTTTCTAGGCACGTTACCATCTCTCATGGCACTAAAGCTTTCATTTAATAGATTATCTGGTGCGATTCCAGCTACTTTTGGTCAGTCTTCGTTGCAGATTTTGTGGTTGAATGATCAACATGGTGGTGGAATGACTGGTCAAATTGATGTGGTTGCTTCCATGACTTTCTTGACACAGCTTTGGCTACATGGAAACCAATTCACCGGGACAATTCCGTCAAGTATTGGGAATCTAACTTCCTTGAAGGAGATCAACCTCAATAGTAATCAACTTGTTGGCTTCATTCCAGAAAGCCTTGCCAGTATGGAGCTTACAAAATTGGACTTGAATAATAACCAGCTAATGGGTCCAATACCAAAGTTCAAGTCTGGTAATGTTACTTATGATTACAATTCATTTTGTCAGCCTGAACCTGGGCTTCCATGTGCATTTGAAGTTACTGCACTGTTGGATTTTCTGGGTAATCTGAATTATCCCTCAATTCTCACTTCTAAATGGTCTGGCAATGAACCCTGTGCAGGGCCATGGTTTGGATTGAACTGCAATCCCAAGTCTCAGGTATCTATAATCAATTTACCAAGACATAAGCTCAATGGCACTTTGAGTCCTTCTCTTGCTAAGTTAGATTCTCTCCTTGAAATTAGGCTGGGAGGAAATAATATTACTGGGACAATTCCTAGCAATTTTACGGAAATGAAATCTTTGAGATTGTTGGATTTAGGTGATAACAATATTCAGCCTCCATTGCCAAAGTTTGATGATAGTGTGAAGGTTATTACTGAAGGTAATCCCCTTCTTTCCAATAAAACTGTAAGTAATCCACCACCTATTAGCAGCCAACCACCTTCAAGTTCACAGTCTCCTCCGCAAAATCCATCACCTCCAGCCTCCTATAAGCCACAACCTCCAGCCTCCTATAAGCCACCACCCCCAATTCAGGGTTCCAACTCAAATCAATCTGGGACTTCCCAAGTAGAGCCCCAACCAAATAACTCAAACAGATTTAAAACAGTAGCCATAGTGGCTGGAGTTGCAGTCTTTTCACTTGTGACTCTTTCTGTTATTGTTTTATTCATGTGTTGCATAAAGAAGAAGAAAGCCTCCTTGGATGCTCCTAGTTCCATTGTGGTTCACCCTCGAAATCCATCTGATCCAGAAAATTTAATTAAAATTGCTGTTTCAGATAACACTACTAGAAGCTTGTCAACGAATACTCTAACAAGTTCTTTGAGTGACATTAGTGGTGAAACAGGTAACTCTCATACAATTCAGGCTGGCAACCTTGTAATCTCTGTTCAAGTTCTACGCAAGGTTACCAAGGATTTTTCAAAAGAAAATGAGCTTGGCCGTGGAGGATTTGGAACCGTTTATAAAGGCGAATTAGAAGATGGAACACAATTGGCTGTGAAGAGAATGGAGGGTGGGGCTTCTAGCAGTAAAGGGATGGAGGAGTTTCAGGCTGAAATAGCTGTTCTTTCCAAGGTCCGCCACCGAAATTTGGTATCATTATTAGGGTATTCCATTGAAGGCAATGAAAGACTTTTGGTTTATGAATATATGCCTCTGGGTGCTCTAAGCAAGCATCTTTTTCATTGGAAGGAGCTGAAATCGGAACCTTTGTCCTGGTCTCAGAGGCTCACTATAGCACTGGATGTTGGTAGAGGGATGGAATACCTTCATGGCCTTTCCCGCCAAACCTTCATCCATCGAGACCTTAAATCGTCAAATATTCTTCTGGGTGAGGACTTTCGCGCAAAAGTTTCTGACTTTGGTCTAGTGAAGCTGGCTCCTGATGGTGAGAAGTCTGTGATAACTAAGCTTGCTGGGACATTTGGATACCTTGCACCTGAATATGCAGGTATGAATTTGTTTTGATTTACTTGTGGACCTTCCACCATGAATTAGTTGTAAAATTGGGCATTAAAACATGTTTTAATTGCAAATGCAATTATCATTGACTCTTCCTATACAACCCAATAGGTCTCTGGTAACATTATGTTTGGCCTTTCTGACTACATGCTTGATTATCAATGACTTTGCTAAATTGAAATTAGTTTATTTGACAGCTGAAAGCATATAATCTCTAAAATTTATATCTGTTTCGTCTTTAGAGAATTAACTACGGTCTACTGATAACATATTTTCCAACATGTAACTTCATGCGAAGTAGTCTTTTATCAGATACCACAAGATTCACAACTGTTGGCAGACTTGTGGTACTTGATATTCTGTCCAATACATTCAACACTGGAGATTTGAATTCAATAATGATCCTCATATTCTATGGCCTAAAAGTTCAGATTTCTGCTTCATATATGTGAGACTTAATATAGTCAAGAACAAGACAACATTGATACTTTTTAAGCCTTTCTAACTATCTCTTGCTTCTGAGCTTCAGTGATGGGGAAAATCACCACTAAAGTTGATGTATTCAGCTATGGCGTGGTATTGATGGAACTCCTAACTGGACAAATGGCGCTTGATGAGAATCGGCCAGAGGAAAGCCGGTACTTGGTCGAATGGTTTTGGCGAATCAGATCAAACAAAGAAAAGCTTATGGCCGCCATTGATCCAGCTCTTGAGGCAAGCGAACAGATTTTGGATAGTGTTGCCATTATAGCTGAACTTGCTGGACATTGCACTGCCAGAGAGCCGAACCATCGGCCAGATATAAGTCATGCAGTGAATGTACTGGCAGCATTAGTGGAAAAATGGAGACCGATTGATGATGAATCTAATTGCCACGATGGCGTTGACTTTAGTCAACCACTTCTTCAGATGTTGAAGGGTTGGAAGGAAGGAGAAAGCAAGGGCATTAGCTATAGTAATAGCCTTGAAGAGAGCATAGGCAGTATACCAGCTAGGCCTTTTGGTTTTGCAGATTCTTTTAATTCTGCTGATGCTCGATGATTGAAGAAGGTAATTCTAATGCTATTTTCAGAGTTTTAAACAAGCATTCAGCTAGATTCACCATGTCAGTTTTGGCTGAACATTTTAATATTGTAGTTTTATTTTTATTTTTATTTTGTGTTTGTTGCTTTTGGCTATTGCATATTCTAGTACTAGTACATGCTTCATGAGTGATATTGCGTCCACTTTTTTGGTTGAAAATAGGAATGGAAGAATATAGATGTAAAATTTGTTATATTCTTTATATTTTTTGGCTTTATGGAAGCATCAATTTCTATTTCAAGACGTAAATATAAAATGCTCCATAATCATATGTAACATTATAATTTTTTATTGTTATCACTCATATTATTATATGTTAATTTATATATATTTTATATAATTAACATTTTTTACTGATTCAAAAATAGATCATATATATTCGATTTAAAAATTTATAAAAAAATTCTTTACGGATTAAGAAATGATTTTGTAATTTGTACGTTTGAACATAAAACATGTACTTTGTTATCTATTTCAAATTTATTTTTACGCATATATTTAGGTTAGTACTATAAGAAAAAAAAAATGGTCGAGATAGGATATTATTTTGCATGTTGTTGGTTGGCTGCCATTGTTGAATTCAATTAACACTGACAGAGAATAGGGGATTTGATTTGAACCTTTTATAAGTTTAATTGCAGAGAATCATCTGTGTGTAGGCCATGAGTATCGAACATACAAATGCCATCTTATATTTCATTTTGGTCTTGGACCATCAACGTTAATGGCTTGTTTTTCCAGGGGCTATAGATTCGGTTATGTCCCAAGAAGATAGATCATAAATTTGCAGAAGTCATGGACCATAACATCAAACGCCATATTCAACACTCAACTTTCAATCTCCTTAACCGCTGCCGTTGTTGGTCCATACATACTATCTCGCCTTAGAAAAGATTAAGGAAGATTAATTTTATAGGATTAGCTCTTTTTTATGATTAAGAAATGACATTATGAACTAAAACTTAAAATCTCAGACTTCAATTTTTATCCATCCAACAATTTCAAATAAAGTCAAGTGCTTCTATTATATATTTAGTACTGAAATAGAAATTAATTATCACAATAAAATTACACCAAATATAAAAATTATAAGCTTTATTATAATTTCTATCGTGATTACTGATTTCATCCGTAAACCAATTATGCGAATAAAGATAAAAATCATGAGTCGTAACTTTTGTTTTATTGTAATTTCAGAATTCATCCAAGTGAACCAAAACGAACTTCCAATATTCACCCTGCACGTTATATCAAACGGTGTCGGATCTACGTCCAAAAGATGGATACCAAATCAAAATGTTCAGCATCACAATAACAAATTAACAATATTGAGAAGATAGATACTATCATTTATTGTACTTTCTTTTTGTTTTAATCTAAAATCTAACAATCGGATATCTTTTCCCTTTAGCTTTGGTAAATTATGTACTTCCTACGGTTTCACTGCTGAAGTGTATCACAATTAATGAATGCATATATATAACAATAGATTAATATAAAGGCATGAATCCAAAATTTGTACATACACTCTTATCTTATTAATTAAGTTAATCTTGGACTTCAATATAGTATTTTGATAATTCAAAATTATTTTGAATTATAGTATTCAACTGAGTGATAATTTAAGAAAGTTTTATCAAAATATGAAAGATAAAGATATTTTTACTTTTCAATATTAAAAAAAAAACACTAGAAATATTATATAATTTTGATATAACGGATGGCATGCCGTGTATCAATGCCAATATATTGTCAATTACAAGTTACTTTGGTGAAGTTCTTCGTACTGCACTCTGCACAGCCGTCAACTGTACCCTGTGGCTGTGTTTGGATAAAGTATTTAGAAATTGCACAGCAACGTAAATGCAACTAATCGTAAAAACAGAGTAGTACACTCGTAAAACGGAATTTTAAGAACAAATGCTTCTTCCGGCTTGTCCCGCCGCCACACCAATACAACTCCCTCAGCCACCCAAACCAGCTGCTCCAACCCCACTTCCGAATCAAGCAAAACCCACTTTCTCTCCCGCCAATGACAACACTAAACAACGTCTTGGTCTGAAAGACAACAGCAGATTCAAGGACTCCGTCGCTGCATGGACTTCATCCATAGCCCGGCATTGCCGAAATGGCCAATTATCTAAAGCTGCTGCTGAATTTGTGCGCATGAGAGAAGCCGATGTTGAGCCCAATCACATCACTTTCATTACGCTTCTTTCTGGTTGCGCCGACTACCCATTAGGCACTATCTCATTTGGTGCTTCCATTCATGCATATTCACGTAAATTGGGCTTGGATATGAACGATGTGATGGTGGGCACTGCGCTGATTGATATGTACGCCAAATGCGGTCATGTGAATCAAGCTAGAATGGTATTTGATCAACTGGGTGTCAGAAATTTGGTGTCTTGGAATACTATGATTGATGGGTATATGAGAAATGGGGAATTCGGGTGTGCGATTAAACTGTTTGATCAAATGCCTGTGAAGAACGCGATTTCTTGGACAGCTCTGATTGGTGGATTTGTGAAGAAAGGTTGTCACGAACAGGCCCTGGAGTGCTTTCGGGAAATGCAGCTCTCTGGTGTTGCACCTGATTATGTGACTATTATTGCTGTCCTTGCTGGATGTGCAAATTTGGGAACACTTGGTCTGGGTTTATGGGTAAATCGACTTATAATGACAGAAGTTATCGAGGACAACGTTAGAATCTCGAATTCGTTGATAGACATGTATTCTCGGTGTGGGTGCATAGAGTTTGCTCGTCAAGTATTTGAGAAAATGCCCCACCGAACATTGGTATCATGGAACTCAATCATTGTGGGATTTGCTATTAATGGGTTTGCAGATGAGGCTCTGAAGTTCTTCAATTCAATGCAAAGGGAAGGTTTCAAGCCAGATGGAGTCAGCTACACGGGAGCTCTCACAGCTTGCAGCCATTCCGGATTAATTGACGAGGGACTTAGAATCTTTGATATCATGGAAAGAGTTCATAGAATTGTGCCTAGAATCGAGCATTATGGTTGCCTAGTTGATCTCTATAGTCGAGCAGGGAAGTTGGACGAGGCACTGAATGTCATAAAGAATATGCCTATGAAGCCAAATGAAGTGGTATTAGGATCACTGCTTGCTGCTTGTAGAACTCAAGGAAATGTCTGCTTGGCTGAAAAGCTGATGAACTATCTTCTTGAATTAGATCCTGGTGGTGATTCCAATTATGTGCTCCTTGCCAACATATATGCTGCAGTTGGAAAGTGGGATGGTGCTAACAATGTAAGGCGGACAATGAAGGCCCGTGGAATACAGAAGAAACCAGGTTTTAGTTCTGTAGAGATTGATTCCAGCATTTACAAATTTGTGGCTAGTGATAAATCTCATCCGGAGAACGAGGATATTTATGCAGCATTAGAGCTTCTGTCATTTGATCTGAAATTGTGTGGTTATATTCCTGAATTCTCTGTAAAAGAATCTTATGAAGATGATTGAAGCTTTGTGGGGGAGTTTTGTAGTAACATAATTCATTCTTGGAACTACTAAGTGAGTTTAAGCTGAATAAAGTTATCTTTATTCATACAAATTTAATTTTTTCATAGGTTTTCTTATCTAAGAACGTTGCAATCTGAATTGTTTCCAAATATTAACTAGCCTATAAAATGCGAAGTACAGGCACTGTTCAACGAAGATATAAAATGATAAGTCTATTTTCACGTTTATCTGTACATGTTTAATTCACATTCTCTCATATTAATTATCATCCCTCATAATTGATTTTTAGAGGTCATGAATCAGATGTGAATTGTCACATTGTAATAATATATTTATTTAATATATAATTAGACATTATAACCCCAAACCTCGTAAATTTAGAGTTTCAAATTTCAGATTTGGTACAAAAGAAATACAACCACGAGCAAATGTTTTTAAATAAAATTGGAACGTCAAACTGCACATGAAGTTTAAGTTGATCAGAACCTTGAACTTTGTACTAATTGTTTGCATTATTGGTTTTTTTAAAAGGTAAATTTATTGGATTCTTTTTTGTCACATAATACAGGGCATGTTTTTTTCATCAGGGGATTCCAGAATAGCTGTGCTATTCTTTTAACATGTTTGGTTAATTTATTAAAAAAAAAAAAAAAAAAGCTCTTCAAAATCAATCTTGCTCCAAAACTTACAATAACACGGAAAGCTCTATAAAATATATTTTATCATGATTTTTGTCTCATAATTTTTTTAAAAGAAAATTATACTACTGATATCTCTAAATATAAATGAATTCATTGATCATAATTAAAAGAGAAAAATACACAATTTTCTCTCCAATTTTAAAATCTACACATACTTTTTTTAAAGTTTAAAATTTGCTATATTAATTTTCCTCTAATATCAAAATCTATACAAACTTCTCTTTAGTAATTTTCATTAGTATAACGTTAATCAACCCATTAGAAGCTAAATTTGACCAAAAATACTAAAATCACTTTTGTAAAAATTATATATTAATCGGAGACATGATGTAAAAAGTCATATTTACATATACCACAAAAAATTGTAATTATGATAATAGCTAAAATCACATACATTATGATCACAACAGTTGCAATTATTGTAAATATAATCATAAAACGTATTTAAATTGATGTTTATGGAGCTCAAAATATTTGTTTTACTAGTTAAAAATTCAAAGTTACAAAACCTACCTAAAACCTACAAATTTCAAATTCTTTCAATGCTCGCAACCAAGCAGAAAGTGCAAACGATTCACAATTTATAATTATAGATGAAAGCACAAAATCAGGAGAGTAAAGAAAGAAATTCAAGAACACCAAATTCTCTGTTGACGGTGGTCAGAGAGAAGAAAATTCCAGATTTTCACTACTGATGTAACGCCGTTAATCAAGAATCACTATTATTGCTCATTATAGTAGATAATAATCTGTAATTTTGGGTTGAATTAAAATTACATGGAATTTTTTGGTCTTTGTTTTCTTCATCAATTTAATGTCAAAATGGTTTCAGAAGTAAGAAAAATTAATATTATCTTAAGTGTGAAATCAAGTGGAAAGACAGCGATTTGGAGTTCGTGCAGTTGGGCAGCTGGGTTCGTCGATGCACTCTAGAGCGTTTAAAATAACTGAAGATAAATAATATATGTGTATATGCGGAGAATTCCTTGGTACATATCTGCTTTTGGTACATGCCATATTTAGTTCATCAATTTATTTGACTTCTTATTTGATGACATGATTTTTTTATTATTTTATTTTTATAATTATTTATCAATAATAATAATTTTTATATAAAAATAAAAAAATAAAAAATATTTTATATAAATTTAAATGATAGAATTATAATTTTTTTATGTATTTTTTACATATAAATTGTCTACAAATTTGTAAAATTTTATGAAAAAATTATAAAATTTGAAATATAGACAAATGTTTTCAATGTAAAGTGAAAAATTCTTTATGTTATAAATTAAATTTAAAGATATTTTAGTGATTTGATTTTTGTTTTATTAAAATATTATTTTTGATAAAATTTTATGTATATTTTAAAATTAAAAAATTACGTAATTTTTGAATATTAAAAAAAGTTAGTGTATTTTTTTTTCTCAGCAAAATTTATTCGTCAATTTTTTATTTTTTGAGTCAATTTTCTGTTCCAAATGCACTTATTAATTGGTCGAAACAAAGGGGATGGTTGATTTAGGCATAGCAGTTATGATCAGCGTCATCCTATCACTTCTAACTAATCAAAGTCATCATAAATTTAGATTTGAGAATAGAAGCTCAAGGTTAGTTAGTCCAGAATGGAGTCTGCTGCAGGCACATTACTGGTAAAAGAAGCCAAAACACATCACGTCACTGCCCTTTGCATTAGATTCCATTTCTGTCAAATCCATGAATGGCTGTAATCACAAGGACCATGATATACTCATTTCTCAAAGTTCACTTAACTAAATCTTCATTCTTAAACACACTTATTTGTTGACAGAGTGAAATCAAGAGTGAGTTCCATTAAATGAAAATATAGAATAATTGTTGTCTCTATTTCTTATTTTTCATAAGTAAATGAGGTTTAAAATTCTAAATTCTACCTACGTGTGAAAGAATACAAATGAAAGAACGAAAATAAAAAAAGTAAAAATATCATTACTTAAGAGCATATGATCGAGTAGAAATAATTATTTTGAAGAAAATTAATGTTATTATGTTATAAATATGATATTGATGTGGATGTTCATGGTATCATTTGATTTATGTATAGATTATTATTATGATTGAGTTTATTTCTATTTTTTTTTTAAGTTTTAAAGTTTTATATATAGATAATTGTAAATAAGGATTTTCCATCATTATAAATAAGAAAAATTTTATTTCTTATTATTCTAATTTTCTTTATATATTTATTTAACGTTCTTTTATTATCATTATTTTATTTGGATTATATGTTATTAGTACGAAGTTCTTTTATTTTGAGTTTTTAGGTTTAGTTTTGCAAATGGATCCACATAATACAGTTGATATGTTATTTTGTAGTTATCAATTCTTTATTATTTTGCGCACATGGATTTCATAGCACTTTCTAATTTTCATTTTAATATCATATAATTTAAAATGAATATAACAATTTATAAATATTGAAATAACTGTTATAATGAATTAGAAATTCACTAACGAAAGCATTCCAAATTAATTTCATATTTTATTAGTCTTAAGGTATCAATAAAAAGAGACATAAAATATTAAAATAATTTTATATTTGTGGTTGCATACAAAATAAATATTAATTAAAATCAAAATATTCCTAAAAATTTGTAATCCATTCACTGAAATAAATTTTATAACATTCATAGAATTTTTATATTCAATTTTTTAAAAAAAAAATGTCTTGTTTGAATAAAATTTTAATATCGTATAAACTGAAGTGAATATAATAATTTATAAAAAAATGTGATATTTTATTGCAAAAAGTTGAGGCACTTAAAAGTTTTTTATATTCTATTTTTTAAAAGTGAATGTAATAGGAGATGAATATATTATTTTATAAAATGAGATTTAATATTATTTTTCTTATTTTAATTGATAAATTAAAATAATTTTATTTTGAATCTGATATTCAGAAAAACTTGATTTATTTATTAAAGTCATGACCTATACCTTCAATTGAAACTAAATAAATTAAAATCAAGGAAAAAATTTAAATTATACTCTTTCAATTTTGATATTGATGCCTTTAATACTTATAAACTATTAATTTTTATAATTAATCTCTTTTAACTTTAGATAAGTGATAAATTATATTTATATAAGATTTTTTTTATGATTTTGAAAGAAATTTAAATGTTATATTATACTGACACAAAGAAAAAAAGTGCAAGAATCATGTTCATGAGATTTTCTATTTATATCAAACAAGCAAATTATATCAAAATGATCAAAATACCCTTAAAATGAGAAAAAATTAAAAAATAGTACACAAGCTAAATCATAACCAAATTTGAATCACAAGACCTCCACATTGTATTCAATTTTTTTTTGTAAAGTTTTGTATCAAACTAAACACGATCATTTCCTCAAATTATTCACAAGATAAATGTTGAATATTAAATATAACTACTTCAAAGTTGAGAAAAGATGATTGTAAAAATTAATAATTTATAAGTATTAAATATATAAACTCTGAAAAAGGATAATTTGTATTTTTCCCTTAAAATGTGTCTGGTATTGCCCTAATCTAGTGTCTTTCTTGGCTCTCTTGTTCCATGACCAAACCTTAGAACAGCTGACAATAATCTCACGGTAGAGAGTACCAATTAAGCAGGAAAAAAAAAATCAGACATTAAATGGTCAATTAGAGAATATTGTTGCTACTCACTTCCTACTCCTCTTCTTAGCTCCTAATTCAATTTTCCACATGGTTCACCGCCTTAATAGCTAGATAACTTGTTCAAAATTTTTTGTTGCACAACGAATATTGGGTCATAACCCTGTGAAGACGATGATATATAAAATTTTCCAACAAAAAGCAGGAGAAGAACGGAAGCAAGTTGACTTGTTTTCAACTACAGTAAAACTATTAATACTTCTGACGAACGTATTTGTCAGACTAACCTAGCCATCAGTAGAAACAAAGCAGGACACTGCTAACATTAGTAACGAAAACTATCAAGCACAGCAAGTAGTTTTTTAAGTTAAGGGGCAACAGGCTTCTTGGGGCCGCCTCGATTATGATGCAGCGGATCTGGACCAGATGGAACCTTCCTCAGCTCATCCAAACTCACCCACTTTTCAATTTCATCATCGCTCTTACTAACTTTCAAGCTTGTCCTCTCGTCCTTCAATGCATCAAACACCTGCAACACCACTAAACCCATTATTACAAACTAAACTTGCATGCAAATAATGCAGAGCACAAATAAGAGGGAAAAGAAACCCTTCTTTTTATATTATTTGTGTGCACAGAGACCAGAGAGTCGCACAGACCTTCCTGCTTTGAATCTGCTTGAGACCAGAACCAGAAGGGTCCCTGATTAGAAACAGGCACAAAAGCACAACCAAAATGATACAGGTAGACATGGGTTTTGACGCCATTGGAGACTGCAGAAAGTATAAGGCTTAGTTTGAAAAGAGCACTAAGATTTGCATGCAATTTGAGAGAGCAAGGTGGAAAGGTGGTGTTGAGAGGCATACACAAGAACGCCAGATTTATAGAGCCGTGAAATGGGATCTTTGAGAATAAAAATGATTTTAGATGCAGCCATTTTGTATAGAGAAATGATTAAAGAAAGTAATGTGGAAGATTTACTTAGTGACAGCGCCGTCTTACGTGGTTGTCGAGCCACCTGAAAATTATCTGGCACGCACCTAGGCAAATCTCTATCTTGTTTGATGATGTCAAAAACAGAACAAAGCAAAAACAACTATTTATATATGTTTTGTCTCTCGTTATATGAAAAGTATCTCGTCAAAATATGTTTCTCCAAGGGACATACTTCATGGCACCCGTAGAAGCAGGTTAAGGTAGAAGTGGTCATCAGTTGTTAAGGCAGAACCGGGCAAGTTTACTATTGGGAGTTAAGACAAGACGTCACTGGCTACAAACTAGGGTGGTGTGCTGGAATATTTCTTTTATTTAAATTGACTTTATAAAAAGGCAAAATCTTCAATCGACAGTATAAAATGACTGATTGATGTAGTTTTGGGCGTCTTAGTGGGGATTTACTCAGGCTGAAGATTCTTTTGCAGTAATATGCCACTTTGAGATTGACATACTGCACTATATTTGGCTGCTTTACTGGGAACGCTGAGCTCACAAGAATGATGGTAGCTAGATAAGCAAATTCAGCATGTTTCTCTGGCAAAGAGCCAAAAAGAGCTCACAGTTAATGAGCGGAGTGATCTCAATACATTTGTATTTTGGGAGTGAAGGTTAAACAATTTTTGCATCATTTTTGTTTTTTTAAAGACATTTTAACTATTTAATTTAGTCAATAATTCATTTTAAATATTTAGTAAATAATTATTTAAATTAATTTTTTAACCTTAAAAATTAAAGAATTTAACTATATTTAGAGTGTAAAAAAATACTATTATCCTTGACTGATTAATACATAGAAAAATCCTTACTTTTTATCTAAAATTATATATTTCTTAATAAAAAATTTATAATAAATTATAAATATTTATTTCTTAAAAGAAAATATAATTAACAATGGATTATAATTATGTATTTCTTAAAAGAAAATCTATAATAAATTATAATTTTTTATTTTTAAAGAAAAATTAATAATAAATTATAATTATTTATTTTCTAAAGGAAAATTTTAATGAATAATAAATTATAATAATTTTGCTAAACATTTTTATACAAATAATTAATACTATCAGTTGCTCAAATCAATTAATATAATTAGTTATCAACTATTTATTAAGCCAATCAACTATCCACAACTAATATAATCAACTGATTGTCAGATAGGGCTTAACTCTCTTCAAATTTTCTCATTTTATGATTTCACTCAAATTTAATTTAAATTAATTTATTTAGTTCAAGTTCAATTTGAATTAAGTTCACGAACTCTACTCATTAAGTTCAAATTTATTATAATAATGAAATATTTTATTCACAATTTAATAATTTAAAAAATTTATAAAAACAAATATACTTAGCAAGTTATCAACATGACAACAGATAGTACCATAATACACTATTACTCATGCTATAAAAATATTTAATATAATATAAATGATAATATGACAACAGATAATACCATAATACACTATTACTCATGCTATAAAAATATTTAATATAATATAAATGATAATTTGTTTCAAAATATAAAACTACTAGCTTGTATCCCGTACAGTGCACAGGTTTAATAATTTTATTTAATAATAATTTGTCATAAGAATTTAGATTATAAAATATAATATATTTAAATATTAGTAAATTATCATTATATTTTGACTTATTAAATAACCATATAATTGGTATAATTATATTCATCTTAATTGTGAAGTAATATTATATTTCTTTTAATTTGATAAAGTTATTATATTAATATTTTAAATTAACTAAAATTATCATTTAAATTTTTTCATCTTTTCAAAAATATTTTCTTAATATATTAATATTCAAGTAAATTTATTTATAAATTATTTTTAAAAAAATTTAAATTAACTATTTTATGTCAAAAGATTTAATTGTTTAATTAATAAGAGTTCATTTATTATTATAATTAATATATTATCTTTAAAAAATTATACATTTTAGAAATATTTTTTACAAAATTTTAGAAATATTTTAAATTAAAGTGATAAGTACTTAGTGATAAGAATTTCAAAATTGAAAACTATCAAATATCAAATTTAATATTTGATATTTAAAGATAATATGAAAATTTAAATAGTGATATCTTTATATAGATATTATCTACCAAATCATTATTAGATATTACTAATAATGTATTGATAAGTACATTATTTTTATATAAATATAATTATTTATTATGTATAAATTATTTAATACACATATAAATAATTTAAATTAAAATATGTCAATGAATTTATACTGAAAATCAGGTGTAGATAGTTTTATTAAATAAATTTTTTGAAATAAATAATTTTTATAAAAAATGAGGATATATAGCATTTATTAAAGTAGTTTATAATTTTAAAAAGTAGATAATATATTATTAAAATTATTTAAATTTTGAATTATGTAACTCATTAAAATATTAAAATATTTTTAAATCTTATTTTTAATATTAATATTTAAATATAATACCACCAAATGGTAAGTGAAAAATTATTTCAATAATATTAAAATACCAAAATTTCATTACCTAAATAAATAAGTAATTCAAATATTAAAAATTTGAAATAAAAATATTTTTTGATAATTCAAAAAATTAAAAAATTAAATTAAAAATTTAATAATTTAAAAGTAATAAATTAAAAAATTAAATTAAAAATTAGTTATAAATAGTTTAAATAAATAATTATTGTTAAAACAAATAAATATATAAGTTCTATCCATAATTTAAATTGAAATAGAAAAAATAAAAAAAATTAAAATTTCTTCTCACTTGCTATCTTATAACAATTGGAATACATTTGTTGCGTAATAACATTTAAGTGAAAGTAGGTGTCATGACTTTTATATTATTAGGAAGATATTACAATCACAATTGCACTTATAGAAAAATGAAGTATTATATTAATAATGAAAAATACAATATATTTATAATAAAATTTTATTAAAAATATAATAGGTATATAATATAATAAATATTTACATATATTTTCCTTTATTTATATGTTTATATATCGAGTTAATTCATGATATAAATGAGTTGAGCTCCTAGTGACTTAAATTCGACTCATTTATAACATAAAATAATTTAGCTTATGTTTTATTCATTTGTCTTATAAGCTCACCTTATTAAATTAAAATTTGAATCAAGTTATAAACTACTTGTGAGCTGATTCGATTCATTGCTAACCCTAATCAAAAAGTTTGATTTAAATTTGTGAGAATAATATATAAGATAAAATTAAATTTAAATCATTTTAAAAATTATATATTTAAATAAAAATATTCTTTTTTTTTTTTCTCAATCTATCTGTTTATTTGTGTTCATGTATATAACAAACGAAATTTCAAATATATTTATCTTTATTCAAAACAAAAATTTT
>JANHAO010005176.1:0-22997 GCA_026873985.1 Saraca asoca | reverse complement strand
ATAAGCATAAGGCTTATTCATTAAGTTATGGGAAACAAGGTGCATCGTAATACATAGAAGGTAATACTTGCATATAGAGGACCTATCGCTATGATTCATGCATTTAGTTTTCCTTGGATACTATTCGGACCAAGTGGGAGAATGTAAGTCATTGCTGCCAACAAAGAAAAATAGTTGCATGGTCTTCGGAGTTCAGCTGTGTGTGCTTCGGAGTTCGTTTGCATCAATAACCCAGTAGCTGAAATGGTCCGAATATGATGGAAAATATCCGGTTTGGTGCAACGGCAGTGTGATGGAGCTAGCCGTTGCACCCCATCTATAAATAAGAGGATCCCTGGGCTCAGTTTCAACGTAAGAGTTTATGCTACACCATCATAGCCAGAAACTAGAGCTTAGAAGCATTCCTCTTGAATTTTAAAACACTTACATTGTTTGTTTTGCAGAAAAATAACTAGTGGATTTTTGCAATGGCTGGAGGTTGGTTAAGACGTTATTTTATTGTTTCTTTATCATTAACATGTTCATTTTGGATGCAGAATTGCTTACATGTTATACTTACTCAATGCAGCATCCTGGTCCACAAGGACTATTCCAAGAAGTTTATGAACTGCCATACAGTCTTTCAATTTCCATTTTCGGATATGCCCCAGTGCTCCATTGCTAGCAAAACAAATTGTTGCAAGATTTAATATTTAAATAATTCAGACTTACAGGCCAAGAATGAATCTAGAAGGGAAAAAAAGAAAGGACGAATCTCAAAATTCCAAGCAGCATCACCTTGGCATAGGGTAATTACTTGAATCTTCAATCAACTTAACAGCCTCAGACTTCTTGTTGGGATCCAAAATGTACATCATCTCCGCAACAGCAGCTCTATGCATCAAAGAATCTGCAAACATAAAAAATAAATGAAGTTATGGAAAAGCTAGAATTAGGATGTTGCCAATATATATTCACAATAGTGTTGACTACGACCTTTATGTTCGCCAAGGAAAGAGTTGTTTGCCGCGAGCAGAGATTTCTCATGCAACTGACTACACAAAAAGAATGCATAGAGAAAGTAAGAAATGAATTACAAACAGATCAAGATAATTCTATAATACAGCCCCATTAAAAGATGCTGAGAAAGGATATGGCACAGAGAACCTGATAGTTGGTCGCTCGGCTTCTAACACACTCCAAATGAGTTTCTCGCTTTCAGTCACAGGAGCAATCATGGATCCCACTTTATGGAAGAATCTAACCTGGTAACATATAGACTGACAAATAAATGCCACTGGAAGATGTTTAATATTCTTTTGCATCTGATGGAAAAAGAAATTTTTAAGACCAGGGAAGTGATCACAAGTCGGATAACGAGAAATCCTTGCTAGAGAACAAAGAAAAGATTTTATTTAATTAACATAATTTGCTAAGGGGGAATCAGCGGGTAAACAATGTGCAGGAAGACCCTTTGAATTAGCTGATTTTTTGTGATTTTGTCAATCATATAAACAATATTGTATACATAAGTGATAACTATGATCAATAAAATAATTTGAAAAAGACACGGCTTGCAGATCATCAGTATATATACTATGTGATATATATACGTGCACTCCCCTGTAATCGTTCCACCCTCACTCTCCTTTCTATATAAGGAAAGAAAACCCTTTTTTATTTGTAAAGGAAAGGGCTGAGTCAGCAAATTTTTCTTGATATAGTAAAAGAGTGAGAGGTCAGTGCAAGTAGTAGCATTACTCATATATATATATATATATATATATATGTATCAATCTTGTAGATACATATTAAAAATTCTTGCCCATTATCCCAGTGACATTGATAAATTGCAGTTGATGATATATCAACTGAAGTTTATGGCAATAATAAAGTTTCCCTTTGCTTATATTTTAATCTTAATGTTGTCATATCATCAAGAGCAGAAGGAGAAACTTTAAGCTGCATAGCATGCGCCATGTTATATATGGATTAGAAGCAAATTGAAAGTAACAAAGTAGTGTCACTGGTTCATGAATTTCTCTCCTCCTCCACAATTAAAACACACTTGACTTTTGTTCACGACCAATAACACCAGTATTTTACTCTCTCTCATCTACTTATTAGTTAGAGCATGCATGGCATGGTGCATGCTATGCACCAAGAATCTTAAGGAGAATTTCCTTAAAAATAAATTTGAAACAGCCTAATTTGCAATGCAATATTCATATGATTGAGAAACACATAAAAGGCTTTTGCTCCATATATAGACGCCAAAGAAATCAATACTTATTTTGCTTCACATACCAGTGTGGTATTAAACAAATTCACCTTAAGTATTAGATATGAAATTTTGAACCTCCCTTATCTATTTGTTATACTACTATACTTTCCCAAAGCAAACAATGAGGTGTATTTTTATCTGACAAAAGGTCCAGCCATCCCTGCTTTATGCACACAGTATAAATAAGGAAAAATTGAGTGCATAATGGTTTTTATATATATATATATATATATATATTGAAAGGAGGTATGCACGTTTCTTTGGTTGACAAGTGCATCTGACAGACAACAAATGAGATGCATAGATAGTGTAGTAAAAATCATTTTAACAGTTAGAATAATAAATATAGGTTAAATTAAACTTTTGGTCTCTATAGTTTGTTCCAATTTTTAATTCCATCTTTATACTTTTTTTTCTTTGTAATTAGGTCCTCAACTTAATTTTTATTTGTAAATAGCTCCCTACCATAACTTATTTTGAGATTTTCATTTGTAATTCTCTGATATGGTTAACATTTGTGGATTTATGAAGTTATGCATGACATGACAATGATGAGCAATTCATTGGAATAACAAATTGTTGCGGTTAGAAGTTAATATTCAATGGATACATTGAAATCAAATACACTGAAATTGGAAATATGCATAATTAGATTTACAACTTGACTCTCTTAGTAATTTTGTGATGGGGGTTGTACTTTTTAATTTTTATATCACGATTTAACTGTACAAATTGATAAATGTTTGCCACATTGGACAATTACAAATAGGAATTTTCAAATTGATTATAGTAGGGAGTTAATTACAAACGAAATTAACACATAACTACAAGAAATTAAAGTGTAAAGACGAAATTATAAATTGGAGCAAGATGAAAAACTTAATTTAACCATAGATAGAGTTAAAAACAATTTTGCTAATAAATATGCTTATTTCAATTAATATAAATTAAATATATGCATTAATATTTTAATTCACACACGCACACATATATAATTGAGTTTGATTTTATTATAAAATGATGCATATTAAATTATACACACACACAGTTATACATATTTAATTTGTGTTTTACATTGACATTCTATCATCACTATTATTGATCAAATCTTACTTTATATTTTTTCTTGATTTTATAAATTTATATTGTCATTCAATTTTTGAGGATGCTGTAAAACAATATATATATATATATATATTCTCTTAAATTATTAAATATTATAAAATAAATTTTAAAATATACTTACATTATTAAGAATGACACCAAAATGTATTCCTTCATGTTTAAATTTAAAAGGAAAAAATTTAAACTTTAAATCATTTCAGTATACTAAGTAACCATAAAATAAAATTTATATAAAAAAATAAATTGAATAGGTATGTACAAATGGATGATTAATCGCAGAAAATTTAACTTTAAAAATATGTATATTATTCCTTTCATAAATGAACATGGAATAAACTATATAGGGTGTGAATTCGAAAAGTCATTGATTTTCTACTCCTTATGAAAGGAAAAGTTAGAAAACATACCAAACATCGATGGGAATCAGGGTGTTCAGCATCCAACCTTAGTAGCTGCTTTACAGCCTGTAGCAAAGGATAAAAACATATATAACTGGCATTGTACTTTAAGATGGAAGAGAAGGAAAAAGATTTATTTTTGTAACAACCTATAGCAGTGAAAAAAGTTGCTGGATCAAAAAAAGTATAGTTCCTTACTTAACAAAAATACCTGTAAAGCTAGTAGAGTCATCTGTTTTCGTATATATAATTCAAACGCGAGCAAATGTGTCTCCAATGATTCAGGAGAGTTCTTCTGCAGTAACTTCAAATATTTTGTCGCTTCCAACAGTGGATCCTCAACCTATGAAGGAGAAAAACCAAGAGACAGGATTATATCAGTTTTCACAATTATGATAAACAGATGTAATAAACATTAAATGACAATGAATTCAACATTGAAAGTTTAATATAAATGTGCTGAAATTTTCACCAAATATAGCTTGTTGGAGAAAGCGATGCTTTCATACAATAAATTAAATTAAATTGTTTCTTACTATAACATACAAAAATGAAACTCTGAAACTTTAATAATATCCATTCAATGATCAATTGACAGTTTAACTAGGTAATTATCTCATTTATTATAGGGCCATTTTTTTTGGGGGGAGGGGGATTTGCTTGAGAAACATTTTAAGAATATCATTATTTAGGGATTCAGCTTAGAGGCAATGGTGTTATCTTCTAAATGTCAGGAAAGTTTGATGTAGAAGAACAATGTGCTAACCACGTACTTCATTTAATTTAAGTGGTCAGTATCTTTTCCCCATGAAAAAAGAAACAAATGATACATATATAAAAAGGAAAAAAAATCCTAATCTATTCATTGAATTTTTTTTTTGGTCACTTTATAGAATTTTAAAATAGGCCTCAACCAAATACAACAATGAATGAAAAACATAAATCTCAATGGGCACTAATGGCATCGTAATTCTACCTGCAATAACTTTTCCCCACGTGGATCTTGATCAACGGGTTTTACATGCTGTTTTCCAGACTTTGATACCCCACTTGTGCTTGACTCTCCATTCTTTTCTTCTGCCTCCTGAATGAACATAAAGCAATTGGGTGAACAGCATTCCTGCAAAATATCTCACAAAAGCAATAGAGATGACTACAATACTTTCTTAGCCCTTGCTTCTGCCTTTCTCTGTTTTTGCCTCATTTTCTTTTTCTGAGAAGGAAGCAAAGTTGACATATCATCATCTTCCTCAACTGTAGACTTAGAAGGAGAATCATACAACCTCATATAACACCTGCAGCTCAAAACCTTACAACCATGAGATCAAGTATACAAGATCAGAAGTGAAGTGTATACATCAGAATGTAGGATCATATTTGTCTATCTGATGCCATATTATAAAATCAGAATTCTTAGGTTGAACTGTTAGAGCAGTTCCTAAAGATAATGTCTACTAAAATCCATCACAACTTTTTTTTTAAATCCATCAAAAACCCACAAAAATATCATCCTATGCATGAGGAAACAGCTGGCCCAACAAGGATTGCAAGGCTAAGACACAGAAATACAGGAGGCACCGCACGTGCATCTTCCCTGTATAATTTTCAGCTCAATGCAAAATAAAATAAGACTATATATTCAATGACCAAAACTCACACATGTATAAAACCTAGTCAGAAAAAGCACAGCATGCCATCAACAAGCAGAAGTGCCACTCACGTATACTAGTAAACAACATATATTCACCTGATAACTCCAGCTGCTGCTTTATGAAAGTACACATGTGAGTGCAATTGATCTTGAAATTTAAGCATTTCCACATAGGTACGCAAAGTCATTTTCCTTAAGCAGTATGAATGGAAATCAAATTGGTCTTCAGTAATATCAGTGTAATGTTTCTCCACTGCTAAAAATTTCTTCAGAGCCCGACCAAGATCACCTTGACGGAAATAGCTTTCACCAGAAGCCAGCTCATACCTTCCAAAGTTGATTATATAAGAAGCATTAACTAATGAAAACACAACATCTATTCTATACCACACAATGTTAAACATCAATGAATACAGACCACATGCATTGCATGTCATGGAGGTTGTTGTGCTGATCCCCATCTTTTGTAAATAATACAGCAGTTTTTTCAGCCAAAGCCACCTTGTAACAAGAAAAAGATAAAAAGAGCAGACTCAAAAAAGGTATACAACACAAATAACAATATGTGCGTAAGGCTATTTATATATAATGAAAACACAAATAAAAACCTGATCAGCCTGCAGCATGCGTTTAACACATTCACTATTAACATAACGATCAGCAAGATCCATACACCTAGCTTCATCTGCCAATGCAGCAGCAGCCACCAAATCACCGGCGTGCTTCAGTATGCGGCTCTATTACACAAGGAAAGGCAACAATCATTCAACAGAAGTTGTGAGCTATTGACTCCTATGCGGATGGAGGCTCACCACCAACCACAACTTCTGGCTTCAACTCATCTTAACCATCTGTGTCTTGCACAATAGATAAACTTACAATTTTATCATTTGATATGCCTTAACCTTTAAATTGAAAAATTGTTTTCTAGACTAACAAATTTTTTCCATTTGAGAACTTTTTATAAAAATTTTGGATTATTGTTTCCCAAATTCTTTTGAAACCTCCAGAGCATAGAACTACTGAAGAATTAGATAAATGAGCAGCATTTGAGCTTTTTAATACACGGTTTCATGTAGCAGAAGAGTCAAAGTGATTCATAAGAAAAGCAAAGGGCAGCTTAGTGAAATGTTCTAAACCACAAGAGGGCTAAAAGTAATTTAGGCCAAACCAGAGCGAAGTGTCATTTATTGATGGCTATACTCATTTTACTGAATGTGCAACTTTAAAAATAGAAGAAAGACTGCACAGAATGCAACTAAACCAAAAATAAGCAGCCAAAAAGGTATAGAGAACCTATTACTTATATGTGCATACCTTGGCAGAATATAGGTCAATGACAGTTGGTGTATGTTCTATAGCCTCATCAATTTTAGACAGAGCAATTTCATATTGGCCCAGCCGGTCATAATGCTGCACAAGTACAAACTTGGATTGTAAAAAAAGACAAACGAGATTGAAAGCATGGAAAAATCTATCTGAAAATCACCCTAAACATAGTGGCAAACCTGAGCCAATAAAAATAAAGTCCACAAAAGAGTTGAAGGGGGCTCTTTTTCCACCCTGTAAACAAGATAAATAATGATTGGTATTCAGAAAATTAGGGTTTGGAAGAGGGAGGAGAGAAGCTGGATGAGAATGAAAGACGTATATCCTAAAATACAATGCCATAAACCAAAGGATATAAGACCAATCAAATAACATAAACCCTATAAACCTCTTTATATAGAGGTTCTATGATATATACTTGTAGCTTTTTACTTTGGTAGACCAAAAGGCATCTTATAAAAATTTCTTAATACCTTCTAATAGTTAGCATTCAGTAGAAGAGAAAAGCTTCAAAAGCACCACAACTAAGATAAACTACAAACACACCAAGCATCTACAGGCTATATTTGATACCAAAAAGACTGACCTATAGAATGTGACCTAATTTTCACATAATGGCCAAGATATGAAGAATCTTTTTCTGACAAAACAATAAAACATTCAATGGAGAGGGTTCAAAGGGAAGGTCAATAGGTCCAAACTTTTAACACATTCCTGAAACTTTGTAAGGTCACTTTTTTGGTAGTTGAACACACAAATCAGATCCATTGTCTGATAAAAGAGCTTGAAGTTGTAAGTAAAGCCAAAACATGCAGCCCCTTCAAACAACAAACGATGGGGGTACTCATTGCCAACTACAAGACATCATCAAAATAAGGAAGAAGGAATCTTTCCATGGTATTGAGGGCACAAATAATGCAGCAATAGTAAACCATCTCATGCTATTCAACTAAGAAAAGTTGAAGTAACAGAATATATCTGTATCATATGAACATTTATTCACACTTCCTGTGATCCAAAACATGATTCACAAGCATTTGTACCTCCCTGGGTATTGACCAGTTGTCCTAATAAAATGCTCTACCTCCAGAATAAGTTGTTCCAAAATGTCTGCCTGGATAGGAGTGACAAAAGCAATCAATTAGATCCATGGAAACAGTAATGCTTTTCACCCAATTTTGAGTATAGTTTTAAAAACTAATCCCCAACTCTTTCAGTATCAGAAACCTAAGTGATAAAACTTACCTTCCCAGGGTGATTGTACAAAGGAGAAAGATCAGAGAACAAAGATGGAACTCCCTAGAAACACCAGAAAACTGTCAAATAATTTTCAAAACTCCTATAGTAAAAAGAATATCATATGAAAAGTCAAGGATACCTTTGTTAGGAGAGGCCTCATGTAACTATCTGCTGCTTCTCGAAATTTATCACCTTGTAGAAAATCAAGTGGTATTCTCTGAGGAATAAAAACATCATACGTAGAATGAATTCCATTTTCAAAATTAGCTGCTCCAACAATTCTTCTCATTTTGACAAGTGGAATACCAAAGAACCCAGGACGTCCAAAATGCAGGCAGTCATCTATATCTATATTAACTATACTGTTGTTGAAGCACTCACACAGATCCCAGAAGAGCTTCCCTCATAAAAAATAAATGACAATATGACCACAATTATGGAGCAAAGGTCTATTCCAATCAAGTTTTGTTTGCATACTTCAATTTTTTTTTATTAAGAAAGAAGGAACTTTTTGTCTGCCAACAAAAAAAAAATGCACCAAGAACAAACTTTGCCTATCATAACAGGTTTCAAAGAAAGAATATATTTACAAATTACAATTTAACACAGATAGACACACATATCGCTTTCTACACAGATAACAAGTCAAAACAGTAATAGTAATTTCATAATAATCATTACTCATGAAAACTATAGCCAAATTTTATAAAAGCATAAACTAAATTACCTTAACAGCAGAAGATGACTTATATTGTTGTGCAAGCGATTTGTACAAGGTATCCAACCTCTGTATTTCATCAGGAGAATAATGGCCACTTTCTGAATATAACCCAACACATTTTTGGAGGCCTTCCTAGTATCTGAACATTAGAAGCAAGCATGAAAACATTATCTAGCCTCTACACTTGTAGACACACATTTTGATAAAAGAAGTTTTCTTTTTATAGAAAAAGAAATATTACTAAAGGAAGGAGAAAATTACAAAAGAAGAGGATAAGAAATTCTCAAACGGAAGGAAGAAAACTAGAACAAAACAACAGAACACCAAGAAAACCATCCTATCAAAGATCTAAGATAGACTTCCAATTAAATGAAATGACTATTGTATAACAGTGACACAAACAAAGAAAACAGGAGGGGACAACATCAAAAAGTATAACAGCCACACAGACTGTACAACTGAGACAAGCATTTTGGAAAATGATTGCAACCTAAATGCCGTATGCCAGAAAGATCACCTATAATTATCAGGATTCATGGAAAGTAAAGCCAAGAACAAATTTTTGCCTTCTTCTAAGCGATCAAGCTTCAATAAAAGTGAAACCTCTTGTTCTTTATATGCAAGTTTATCAGCCTAAAAGATAAAATCAGAAAAACAGTTATACATCAAGCTTCATGCCCTTAACAAATTATATTATAAAACTATCCCAGAGCAGTAACTAAAACATACATACAATTTTTGATTCTTTTTTATGCAACTCAGCGAGAGCTCTCTCAAGAGATCCACATTCCTCCAACAAAGAAACCTGGAGGAAAACATTTAATGCGAAGTACCATCTGAGTAACACAAACCATATACTTAGATTCTAGAATATGCAGAAGGACAAGTAGTTCACAGTGGATTGGATGTGATAAGTCATTTGACCAATGCCAGGTGTTTTACAAGATGTGTAATAAGAGAATCCAAGTATGTGACAAGAACATTCTCTGTTGGTATTATAAAATGCATAGTGGAAAAGGCTATAATCTGCATTTACAAACAGCATATTATTTTTTATTATAAATAAATAGCATATTGATGCCAAAGAAAAATTAAAGTACATAGCTCTACAAAGAGATGAAAAAGAAAAATTTGATTTAGTTTTTTCATTTATTCTGGTTGCCTTTGGGTTAGCTATGTATTTGTGAATGGTTGCCGGGATCAATAAGAAATTTGATTTAGTTTTCTCATTTGTTTCTGGTTGCCTTTTGAATTAGCATTGTATTTGTAAAGGGTTGTCTTCATCTTGACATTATTTAAATAGGATCAATACAAATGATTTGTTGCAGGTTTGCAGGCCAAACAAAGCACTCTCTCCTAATGTGTGAGTGCATGTTAAGTGCCTGCTAGACTAAGATTACTAGACTAGTGATCACTTATTCTTTTATTTTGTACTGTGTAATTGCTAGATATTTGTGGAGCAAGCCTATTGGAATATTCTGTAAATATTTTATCTCTCCAGCTAGTTTGGAGCTCTTCCTTACGGATCCCTTCAATGGTTGAGAGGTGTGTGCAGGGGAAGGCTCATTGGCCATGTGCAATGCATGCCACTGTTTAAGCAAATGGCTGCAAAGAAATGCCAAATTTTTCAGGGATAAAGCTCTGCCACAGCATATTCTATCGGAGATGGTTTCCTTTGGGATCTTTATGGCGTTCAGATAATGACCTCTTGATGAGTCCCAATGGAGGACATGCAAAGAGTAGTGAATCTTTCCGAGCAGATAATATCTATCTTCTGCCTACGTACTTCTCTTCCCTCATCCAGTAAAAAATAACTTAAAAAAAAAAAAAATAGAGGTTCTGGTTATACTATTGGCAAAGTCTCACAAGTTAGCACCAAAAGTTCTAAACAGTGTAAGTTTGTTTCAACCATAGCTTCAGAGTGTAAAAATTTTTCCATCACACTTAAACAATTACCATTACAGCCATGTGCAAAATTATACTGTGTAACAACACAACTCAATTGTGGTAAAAGTTACAAACAACAAATATTGAAAGTACTCAAACAGAAACAGCTGTATTAGAAGAGTCAGAGAAAACCTTATATAAAAGCATTTCCCCATGCTCACACCATTCATTGTCTGGAGGACAATCTTCCTCTAATGTCCCTTCATATGCTTCCAGAATTTCAACTGCCTTGGATGCACTGTTAAATGTACAAAGATTAGTGTTAAAACTACCAAAAGGAACAAATTATGTTACTTCAATAAACAACTGTTAATATCAAAAATGTTCTGGCAGTGACTTCATCCAACGCTTCAGACTCAGCCACTGCAATGCGGTAAACAAATGAAAAATCTCTCAATCACAAAAAATCACATGCTTAAGACTAGTGATATCCGAAGAACATAATAAAATGCTGCATTCATCAAAAGCTTGAGAAAAAACGATCAGAAAGGCACTTCTATTTCTAAGAAGGAAACTAACTCTGGCTTCTCAAAACTCTTCATTCTATAAATTCAACAAACTACTTAGTTATGAAGTAGAGGACAATAAATTGATATAATCAATTATATGACACACAAAACACTGGTAAGTTCATACTAAGCAAACATTATAATTCTTATTTTATCAGACAAAGAAATTCAAAGGTCCCAAGTCTAGAAAAGAGCACCAAAAAAAAAATATTAACAGACAGATGAACAAAGTAATAAGAAAAAAGATATTTTTTTACAGAAAAAGAAACTTTTATAAATAAGGGAAAGAATATGAGAGAAGAGGATAAGGAACCCACAAAAGTTAAGACAAGATTGCTGCCCAATTTCTATGCAAATCGGACAAACTCAATCCTCTAAAAAACCAGTAGCTTTGATCCAAAGATAAATGACAAACACAATCATGTCCCACAAAAGAACACTTGACTGCGTCTGATTTCCGAAAATTCTAGCATTTATTTCCAATCAAATGTACCAAATAACTACAATGACAAAAAAATTGGAGAACAATCAGCAAATCCATGAACTGAAATCATACTTAGAGTTTAAGTGATAGGCAACAGCAAAGCCAATCCAGTTCGTGCGATGATTTGGCTTTAGAGTCAGAAGTTGTTGTCTTGTCTCAACAAAGCCAGTTAAATCACGCATTTGAGCCTGTAATTTAGAAGTAAAACGCTCATCATGTGCAAAAACGACATGTGATAAAAGGAAAATCCACCAAATATAAATATTCATATACATGATATGCAGTGTAATTCACAGTCCTATGAGCAGAAAAATACTTGTTTCCTCCAGTTTAAGATGTAAGCAATATGAACTTGTATGAAAATTAGCTGAACTAATTCAGTACTTCTACAATGACAGATTATTCCTTATAAAAGTGCTGGGATGGTGGAGCACCTTCAAAGCTAGCTTGTTGCACCTAAGCTTATTGTTTACTCTGTCTCTGAGCAGCGTTGAATGGAACAAGGGCAATAAATATTACCAAATAGTAGCTTATTACAGGAAGTTTTCTCAGTTTAAGAAAAGGAAGGAGCAATTTTTGAATATTAGAACCAACCTAACCATGCTAATGGCCACATTACAATTAAGTAACACTATAACATACTATCATATTACAGTTTTCTATGGAATTTTTCTTCAAGCTATTAAGAAACAAGGGTTCTGCCTGCTTCAAATTTATAGACAAGGCATAAGTTTAATCCCTGTGATATTTCACTGGAAACTGCCCAAGAGGATGTAAAAGAACCATAAAGAGAGACTTTTATCATCTTTTTTCATTAATTCAGCATAAGTTCAACGCCATAAGTAATTCTATAAATACTAGGCAAAAATTTCAGCCTCTTGAAATGACAAGTGAAGACCTGAAGGGTACTAACACTGTGATATCTCAATTAAGCACCTTCAAACCTAAACAACAGTTACAACAAACTTAGATTCAGAATTTGAGCATCTAATAAGCAACTTCAAATCTAACCAACAGTTACAACAAACTTAGATACAGAATTTGAGCAGCTAATAAAAATATTGATTATGATGGCAAGGAAAAATGTTAATATTTATTATTGCACATCAAATCAGCTCATTTGATATCATGATTCCCATAAAATATACCAACATCAACAACTAACACCCTAGTTTAAAGTCATTGCAGAGGGAGAGCAATTAACACAAATCCTAGTTTGTTTGTTAGAATAGAGAAAAAATAAGTACTTAAGTTTCAACCTGTAGAAGTGATAGGTCACGTAGAATTTCAATATTATCAGGATCTATCCTCAGTGCATTCCGGTAGCACTTAATTGCCTCCCTGTATTCTCTGTCTGACCGGTAAAGGAGACCATAAACGTGCCAGCAAACATGACTTTTTAGGTCATTCTGCATAAGAACAAGAAATTAGGTGAGGAAACTTCAGATAACAATTATTTTAAGAAGATTAATAAAATTGAAGACATCAGACCTTTAGTCCTCGATGAACAAGTTCATATGCTTCAGACTTACGATCCATGCAATTTAATGTCAAACCCTTCATCGATAAAGTTTCTATCAACCAGATGGGAAACAGAAACCCATAAATAACAGAAATGATCAAAATGAAGAGCTTGGGAAGGATGAAGTAATGCATCTACTGTCAATGCATTTTTACCTCCATGGTCTGGAAATTTCTTCAATATGGCATCAGCTGCTTTGAGCCCCTTTTTATATTGTTTGGTTTCATATGATTTCTGCATTTGCGTGAACAAAGGAAACGAAGCTCAACTTAAGAGTTCCCAGAAGGAAAAAAGAAAAAAAAAAATTCTGCTTGCAGATACATGTCCTAACGAACATGTTATAGAATACAGTAACAAAAGTTTATTTACATCAGCTTGCAAGTTTTTCACATTTAGAAATGAAAATCCTAACATGTCAGTTGAAAGACATAACCAGTGACATATATGTCTTAATCTTCAGAATCCAGTTTCTTCCAATTAAAACAAGAAATAGTAATAAGAACAATGTCCAACACTTTCAAAGCAATGAATTCACTTCAAGTATTCTCTTTTTCTTCTTTCCTCCTGTTTAATTCCTTCAAGAGGAAGATGAAGTCATAATAATCAAACCACCATAGATAGTAGTGCCAAGTGATTTAGTCAAAATGTCTGGGCAGACACACTGATGAAACCAACAACATACAATTATGCTGATGAGTTGTTTAACAGCTCAAACTTCATGCTTCGTATAGACCAAGCAGTAAATTCAAAAACTATACTGTTGAGCTCCAAACTCTATGGCACACCATACAATAACTCATAAATAACCCAATCAAACTGAAGACCACAAATTTTGATTCGTCAACAACAAAACCAACCGTCAAAAACTGCTAGCAATCAGGACAGAACCTGAGTCTTAAGATATCAAAAGCAATAAAAAAAAAAGTAGAAGAAATTGATTGAATTTGGATCGAACCACGAGAAGCCATAAAAAAACGAATTAAAAATGGAAACAATGGGAGAGAGGGAGAGAATCGAAGCTTACAACAATAAGCTTGAAGAGGTTGGCCTCTTTGGGCGGCAGAGAAGCACCCATTGAAGGCGATAGGGAGAGAGTGTGTGTTAGGATTTAAGAGTTTGGAAGAAGAGAATGAAAGAGAAAGGAATGAAGAAGAAGAAGGGATGAAGAACTATCAGTGCAACTGCAAGTGATACTCTACTACTGTCAACCAACGAGCAGTAGTAGTTGTGTGCGCGCAAGAGCGACCCCCTGATCATTAATTTTTTTTTTTATTGACCTTTTTAGAAAGTGCAAAATACAAATTAATCTTGAAAAGGTTGAGTGTCATATACTTCATTCAAGATTTAAATCTTACAAATAATTCTATAAAATTTTTAAAAAATTAAAAATATTAAAAATCTCATTTGATAAAACTGAAAAATATAGATGAGCCACTTATAATTTTGATTATTTTTGTAGAGAAGTAAATTCAAAGAAATAAAGGGAGAATCAAGCTTTAGTAATAATTTACTTAAAATGATTGTCTTTAGTGGTGTCCTAAATACATTAAAAGCTTAACTACCATCGCTAGTAATCTACTTTAGAAGAAAACCTATCCAAAACTATTTAAAATTTATGTTAAAAATGGTTAGAGAGAGTTATAAATGACTTATATACTTTTTTCCTTTTTTTAAAACTAAATTTTAATATTTTCAATTTTTAAAAATTTTAAAAAATTATTTATAGGACTTAAAATTTTAGAAGAATATGTAACGCTAAGGCTTACTTTAGGGTTTATTTGTATTTTTCTCTGTTAGAAATATACACATAAGTATTATATACACATAGTAATTGAGAACTACTTTAAAATTTCTCCACCGGCGACATGAGAAATTGAGGACTTTCATAGCAAATTATTTAATTAACTTTACATGTGTACAGGGATGGCAAAAATTTAGATTCGTGGCTTATCCCACAGATTTTGTTTTGATGGGGTGCGGATATGATATGAATATTTGTCATACAAGACAAGATTTGGGACGAATTTTTAGCCTGAAGCAAATTTTGGAGACAAGACAATAATAAGCTGTTTTGTCCGGTGATAACCTGAGTATGTGAAGTTACATTTTTATCCTCAGAGACTAATATATGTGAACATGCTATTATTGACTTTTTAGCAATTTAATTATTAAAAACAAATTAAAAAATTGAATTTCAAAATTCAAATGCGTTAAAATATTTAGTAATTCTTTTGCTATTTACGTTTTTCCTCCTTCGGAATTACATTAGGGATCGGCAACGCTAATGTAACTGCTCTTTGGGTCTGGCCTCAACTCAACAACGTCACCGCATCGGCACAGTCATGACTGTCGCTCGCCACACTCCGCCTTAGTTATTGAGCTTCCCTTTGAAAATTTTTAGCAAAACTTAAATTTTGGAGTCGAGATTCCATTACTCCGCCTTTGGTATGGAGCTTCCATCATCGATTACAAGTTTTATAATATTTGAAAATTTATAAAATCAAAAAGATATTAGCTCCAATTTTGTGAATAATTTAAGAGAGTAAACGTGTTTAATTTGATATGATATTTTATGAAAAAATTAAGCATAATATGAAAGTTTTGTAGCTCAAATTTGAGAGTGATCCAGTTTGTATACAATTTTTTTTTTCTCTATTTTGGGAATATTTTGATAATTTTTGCATACTTTGCTTTTCCAGTACAAGTAGGAAAGCATATGACTACATTTTCTGGTATTTTTATCTTTGTGTTCATATAAGATAAACTATAAGAAAATACCTTATGTCAACTACTTGTGCAATATGGCTTTTAGCTCAAAATGTTCTTTAGGAGGAAGTATCAATAGTTTGTCAAGGACTTGTTGGGGGCATATTAGGGCCTTTTTGGGTGTTCATCAGCATTTAGTCTAGGGGTCTTAGGAGTGTGTTGGCTTAAAGCATCTCCTGTATATTCTAAACTATGTAATGAGACATATATCAATAAAATGGAGTTATTTTTCTCCCTATTTGGTTGTTCCTTCCTTGTTGCGCACTATAGGCTACTTTTATAGGGCGTTCTTGTGCTTGATTGTTTAGTTGCTTCGTGTTATATGTGAAAATTGGTTCGAGTGAACGAGCCCCCGAGCACGGCAAAGGCCAAGCCCCCCCCTCGCTGAAGGCGCCCAGCAAGCTTCACTTTGCCCATCAGAAAGTGGTACAGCAAAGTTGTCCCAGCATCATCCTGCGAAGCAAGCCTCACCTTGCGAGGCAACGAGGCTGTGAAGCAACGATGCAGCAAGGTCATTTCAGATACATCCCTTGAAGCGAGCCTCGCTTTACGAGGTAGCGACCCAGTGACCCAGTGAGAAGATCACAAGACTAGCTTGTCAAGAAGTCGATCACCCTGCTCGAGCCCACTATCTCGCTACAGTAGCACCAAGCTCGCTACAACGGTCCCCACGAAACCCCGAGCCAAGAATTCCCGCTCGAGACGCCCAGCACCTCGCTTGGCACAGCAGCACCAAGCAACTGATGCCGACAGGCTCAGATCTACAGCCAACCTAGGGGGCCCATCCTACAACCTATATTCAGCAACAGCTAGTTTGTAGCCCTTTTACTGTCTTTTCTATTTATAGTTTGATGTAACATAATTGTAGCTTGTAATTAATGCATGTAACTCCTCCTTCCTTTATAAATAGGATTTCATTGTTAGAAGAGGGGGAGAGGCCAAATTCCGTAAGCAGAAACTCTGCTAAAATCATTTCCATTAATAAAATCTCCACCGTGGACGTAAGGTCTGGTGCCGCTTGAATTTAGCCGAACCACATTAAATTCACTGTCTCTCCATCCCTTCTTCCTCTCGGTGCATCCTCTTCTGTACTTCGGAAACAGTATTGGATCCCTGAACTCCTCCCCGTTGGCTGAAGTCTGGGTCCTCTATACGAACCAAATTTCACTGTCAACATTTTGGCACCATCTGTGGGGATCCATCTACTCTCTGAAGTGTCCGTTGCAGCCTAACAATGGCCAGAGGAAGAACTACTTGGAGCTTAACCACTCCAGCCCTCCAAACGACGGACACTCCTGTTGTGGGGGCTAACCAGCAGTCTGCTGCTGCTCCTGAAACTCAAGAGGCTCAAAAGGAAACTTATGAAGATCGTGATAGCCAGCAACTAGGGGGCTCTCAACGAGCAGGAAGCTCCACCCCTCAGTCTGAGGTGCAGAATCGGACAATGGAGGAAGTCCTCCGCAGGCTCAAATGGCTAAAAGGGCATCCGCAACTCTCATGCGGCCAATTTCCCAAACTTTGCGAAGGATTTTTCTACCAACTATGACTTTTGGTCTAGTTGAGGCCTCCCAGAGCTCAATCCAAAGAAGAATTGACAAAAATTTAGCCAGTTGAGCTGTGGGCTCGCTGAGGTGCGGAGGCACTAAAAAACACTCATTATGTCAGCGCGGCTGCGTGCTCGCTGTGCTCGCTAAGGTACGGAGGCACTAAAAAATACTCGTTGTGCCAGTGCAGTTGTGTGCTCACTGAGGTGTGGAGACACTAAAAAACACTCGCTATTGCTAGTGAGGCTTCGTGCTTGCTGAGGTGTGGAGGCACTAAAAAATACTCGTTGTGCCAGTGCAGCTGCGTGCTTACTGAGGCGTGGAGACACTAAAAAATACTCGCTGTTGCTAGTGCGGCTTCGTGCTCACTGAGATGCGGAGGCACTAAAAAACACTCACTTTACCAACACGGCTTCATGCTCATTAAGGTGCAAAGGTACTAAAAAATACTAGCTTTGCAAGCGTAGCTTCGTGCTCACTAAGGTGTAGAGGCATTAAAAAATATTCACTGTTGCTAGCATGGCTTCGTGCTCGTTGAGGTGTGGAGGCACTAAAAAATACTCACTTCGCCAGCGTGGCTTCATGCTCGCTGAGGTGCGAGACACTCTCAAATACTCAATGTTAGCGTGACTTCGTGATCGCTGAAGCGTAAAAAATTAACGAATCAATTATTCGCCAAAGGCAGATCTGCATTAGAGAGTTTCGACTGTGAGCTGATGAAAATACACAAAGTAAGATTCTGACAGATCGGGAATTGCAAAGTCTTAACTCCCAATTCGGTAAACAAACTGAAAGTTGGGAGCTTATGTTATATGTGAAAATTGGTTCGAGTGAATGAGCCCCCGAGCACAGCAAAGGCCAAGCGCCCCACCTCACTGAAGGACCCAGCAAGCTTCACTTCGCTTATCAGAAAGTGGCATAGCGAAGTTGCCCTGACATCATCCTGCGAAGCAAGCCTCGCGCAGCGAGGCTGCGAAGCAGTGATGTAGTGAGGTCATTTTAGATACATCCCTCGAAGTAAGCCTCGCCTCACGAGGCAGTGACCCAGCGAGAAGATCACAAGACCAGCTCATTAAGAAGCCGGTCACCCTACTCGAGCCTGCTATCTCGCTACAGCAACACCAAGCTTGCTACAGCGGTCCCCATGATGCCCCCGAGTCAAGAATTCCCGCTCGGGACACCCAACACCTTGCTTGGTGCAGTAACACCAAGCAACTGACTCCAATAGGCTCAAGTTTACAGCCAACCTAAAGGGCCCACCACGCAACCTACATTCAGCAACGACTAGTTTGTAGCCCTTTTACTATCTTTTCTATTTATAGTTTGATGTAACACAACTTTAGCTTGTAATTAATGTATATAACTCATTCTTCCTCTATAAATAGGGTTGCATTATTAGAAAAGGGGGAGAGGCCAAATTCTGTAAGCAGAAACTCTGCTAAAATCATTTTCATTAATAAAATCTCCGCTGTGGACATCGGGTTTGGTGCCGCCCAGATTTAGCCGAACTACGTTAAACTCGCTGTCTCTCCATCCCTTCTTCCTCTCGGTCCATCCTCTTCTGTACTTTGAAAGTAGTATTGGATCCCTAAACTCCTCCCCATTAGCTGAAGTTTGGATCCTCCGTACAAACCAAATTTTACCGTCAACACTTCAATTTACAAGCTTATGTGTCTAACGTAATTTTCATTGGATCACTATTCATGCTTACTTTTTAGTAGGAGGGTTGATTGCAATATCTTGAGATTTTGAAAAAAAAAATATAGAAAAGCGAGTTTAGGGCTTCGTACCAAACCTATAAATTCATTCAACCAAGGTCACACACACACATATATATATATATATATATATATATAAACACCAACATCATGTTCAAATCATTATTTCTCATACTCAATCTCATACATCTATCATTAGATTTTTGAGACTTACCTTTAAGTGGTTTCATATCACATTGTACCAAATACGTCATACTAAATCAAAGATCTCAAGGCCTTAGACTACCATTCCTTTCCATTACATTATTCAATATCATCATCATATGACATTTCAATATTTCTCAAAATCATAAACAAGTAAAAGCAAAATGCATAAGTGTAATAAATATCCTTGTTACTCTAGTTTAGCCTTATCCCTGCAAGCCAACCTTATCTCACTCATCATATCAAAATGTGTAGATCCATGGTTTGGTTCATTATTTCCCATCATAACCCATTATTTACATTTCAAGCCTTGTAAGAGCTTTCAAGTATTTAATGATATAAATATCATAATAGATACATCATTAAGTTCATATCAACACATTCCATCATCATTCATAATATCGTGTTCCAATCTGTACCTTATGAAAAGTATCAATATTAAGCAATATGGACCTCACATTAATTATATTGCGACATTCTTATCTCATCATTATTCCAATCACAAAGTTATGTTCTATTACAAATGCACTATACATTCTTTTTTTTTATCATATGTCTATTATAGTTAATTCTCATATTAATAATATATAGTCAATTGTTAAATTCAATAATATTATATTATAGTTACCTATTGAAGATTTTTTAGTTATTATACTCACTTTGGTATATAGAAGATTAAACTAAGGGAATATGACATATTTTTGAAAGAAGTGGAGTTAGGCTGAAAATGTGAAAATTTTTGAAGATGTGAATAGAATCACGAGTAAAATTGTTGAAGAAATTCTAGTAGAATTGTGATTAGGATCAAGGAGTTCAAGTGTGAAAGATTTAATTTGTTTTAAGGAAGTTTAGTTAAAAATGTGAGTCTGCTTGCCAAAATGTGCATCTATTCAGGAAGTCCAATTGCAAACATGATCAGAATCACGATCAGAATCAAAGAATAGGGTAGGAAGATTTGATTCGAATCACAGAAGTCTATTTAAAATTCTGATTTGGATCGTAAGAACAAAATAGCTAGATTTCTGTGAGCATGATCACGAATCTAGTTTAACAGTTGTGATTTAACTTGCACGAGCAGGTATTGTATGACAACAATAGAAAAGAGGGAAAGTAACTTCTAATTCAACACTATACCATGTGATCTCAACACAACATGTTTTGAGAGCTTAAAACAAGCTTCAAATTCAACTATTTCAATAAAAAAATTAGTTATTATGTAATTAAACCCATTTAGTCTCAACTTTACCATAAAATCACAAGAAAACCTATTTTGTCAACTTGCACCAATAATTAATAGATCACAAGCAGTAAACATTCTATAATTCACACGAATGGTAAGAATTACTCACTAGTGAACTAGAAACATAAGACCACTATTGATCCCACAAAAAAATCTTCAATATTCTTCATAAACAAAGAGAAAAGCATATTAGCTTCTTGGTTATTTCTAAGTTTTGCTTTTAGCAAACAATTATATACCATTTGATTGTGGTTTTATGGCAAAGAAACAAGCTAAATATACAAGATTTAAGCTCCAAAACTTCAAAAAAAATACATGGGTTCTTAAAGTGAACAGTAACATGAATAATGATTGTAAACTTCAAAAATTTAGATCTCAAGTTATACTCAGTAAATCTATATGATTTTGATATCACATTGAAGAGGAAGAAGAGAGGATTCAACTATAAAAATTTTAGATAATAACATGAAGAAGTGAGTCACTTACTTGAAGAAAGACAGAGTGAGTGTAAAGAAAGAATCCAAACTTGAAGAAGAAGTAGGTTGTATGGGTAGCAACCGAATGAAGCCAAAGAAAAGAAGAGGAGGTCAACTAGTGAGGGGCAAAGGGAAAGAAAAAGTCAAATCCTTAACTTTGACTTCACTTAAAATATTTCCTTTTTTAACATTTTTTCCTATATCCTCCACTTTGAGCCAAGAATTAATGTATTCACTGATTGCCAATAGCTATGAAATCTTATCACAAATTAGTCTAACTAATTACCTTTATAATGACTATAATTTTACCCTTATTGGATACCATAGCCCTAGTTTCGATCTATTCAAAGTTTTTAGAAATTAAATCCTAAAAATATAAATTTAATTTTCTGGGCTTCCATAATGGAAACTTCGATTTTTCTAAAAATTCCTAAAATTCATATATTCTATTTATAATGTATCCAGGCTCCTCATAGCCTTAAATTATAGTTTTGAAATTCTTAAAAATTTCAAATTTACCCTTTTCAGATTTTCTCGAAAAGCTAATTTATTGTCAAAATTAACTTTGGAAAATTTAGGGTATTACATTATGTCGCCTTCAAACATGTTGTGTATCGATGACAAAATCTGCAATGTCCCATTTATCTATCCAAGTGTGGTTTTAGTTTGTTGGAAGGCTAGTATGTTGGCCAAGAGTAGCAAGCATGCACTACACAGTTTCGACTAGAAAGCTACTTGCCCATGACATTTAGTGTTAGAGCTTGATTGCTAGAGAGTAGATTGGGTGGCCACATGAACTTGGCTTCATGCCAAACACTAGTCATACAAAGCACCCAAGTTCTCGCCAAGCACTCAGAGGAGCATGCAGGGAGGAAGGGTAGGCAAGAAGACGTGGTAGGCATGGTGGATCGACTAATGAGTCAGGTGGTGGGAAAGAGTTCTCATCATGTTAAGGTGGACAATTGGATTATATTCAACTTGTCCAATCTTATAAGGATTGTAAAAGGAGCAAACATTCCTTAAACTCAAGAAGAGCACCGTCAAGAACTTGGTCATGATGGTAGCAAGAGGCTAGAGTAGATTTTAGGCAAAAGTGCAAAAATTTGCAGCTAGGGGAATGTTAATGGTGCATTGGGTGCTAGTGTGTGTATGATAAATGAGCAAAATGCATAATATTATGTTAATTTTTTTATCTCTTGATTGGTTGTTAACTTGTGATTTCTTTGTCTTTTTTTGTTTTAGTTTAGTATTTTTGTTCTTTAGTATTGCTGTGGTCTATATTTCTCTTTGTAGGTTAGCAAGAAGGCTTGAAAAGGAGGATGAAAGCAGAAGTTCGAAACATATTTAGATTAAGGAGAAGCTAGGAAAGGAGCCCTGTGAAGAACACAACTCAACTTTGATTAAAGTAAGGAAAATCAAAATTGGCAGCACCAAACACAGCCTAGCCGTATCCTAGGATATGACCATGTTTGGTGCATTCCTCAACAATTCTCTAGTGCGAAACACAGGTTGGCCATGTCACAGGATATGGTCGTGTTTTGGATACTGTTATCCTACTATATAAGCCATTATTACGCAACCAAAAGGAGCTTTTAGACAGTTTTCATATAGCTTAGTTAGGTTTTTTATTTTTAGGCATTTTTCTAAGTAGATTGAGAGATAATCTTGTGGATTGAAGTTCTTGCAAAGATTCTAGTTTATTTTCATCACTTGGCATCCTGGTTTTCTCTTTCAATCTTAATCTTTATTTTTCTGCATTGTATTGAATATTATGATGTATTCAATGATAATGAATTTGATTTTTATTTCCCTTATGTGTGAGTAGATTTTCATTCTAGGATTGGGAATAACCCAATTATGG
>JANHAO010005175.1:0-23072 GCA_026873985.1 Saraca asoca | reverse complement strand
CAAAGTAATGTTTAAATCTATTTCCACTGGCATTTGGTGTCTTTGCATTGAAGATTCTAGTTGCTAGAAGTTGCAGAAATGAATTTGAGTCTTTGGATGAGCAGATCCTGCATCACGAGCGAGACGAGCTTGGCGTTATGAGGAGCATCGAACTTGAAGGAAGAAGTTGCAGACGTTCATGGTGTGGAAGGAAGACCTTGATATGTTCTCAAGTTGCTGCATCGCGAGTTAAAGACGTTGAAGAAGTAGCAGATCCTACATCACGAGTTGCTTGGCATCTTCAAATGAGATGGGAGATGTTCTCGAATGAAGACGTTGAGGCTGGGTGAGATGGCACCGTCGACTGAGATCGTTGCTTTTAAAAAGAAATAAGCTGCCAATTTTTTTGCTTTCCAAAATTAAATTTGATGGGAACCAAATTTTCAGATTGAAAATTTTAATTTCAAAAATAAAATTTTGAGAGTGGGGTTAAAGAAACAATTACGGTGGATAGAGGGAATAAAAGTGACACATAATTAAGATGGGGATAGAGTTTAATGATTTTAACTAAGGATAATTTTGGAATGTTGAGATAATTTTGAAACAATACCATCAACTGATTTTAATCATTTTCTTTAATCTATGTGATTCGGTTAAAAGTGTTTTATAAATAAGACCGGAGGGAGTATAAAAATTGTTATATATAATTAATTATAATGTTAATGAAATTTTTTGTAAAACTGAAACAAATGTAATTAATTATGATAAATATAATGTTGACATAAAAACTGTTATTTAATTAACTTTAATGTTAATGAAATTTTTTTACAAAACCGAAACAAATGTAATTAATTATAATAAATATAATTTATATAAAAATTGTTATTTAATTAATGATAATGTTAATAAAATTTTTTGCAAAATTAGAACAAATGTAATTGATTATGACAAGTGTAATAAATAAAAATTGTTATTTAATTAATGTAACGTTAATAAAATATTTAAAATTATTCATAAATTTAATTTTAGATTAACTGAATTCAATTTTTGTTGGGTGTGAAACTAGAGGCTAACAGTGCATTGGACCCATTAATACTTACGTCTTAAATAGTTTTGAATTCATTTGGAGACAACTGTAATGAGTTAAAAGACTTATCCTCTCTCACCCCTTTAATACTTACATCTTAAAGAAAATACAAAAACTAATTGGAAACTTTTATATTGGGTTACTAAAAAATACACAATAATAGAAAGTGAATTACATCATTGTACCAATATTTTTTTTAATATAATTTAAGAACTAATTGACGAATCAATCCTAAATTTAGATAAAATTATCTAAATTCTAAAGATCTCTACGTCGAAACACCTAATATTACTCGTGGAAATTGTTCAGAAGGTGGGGATGGTGGAGAAGGGGCATTGTACTAACATTTTAGAGTATGAGAAACATCATTTATAACATTTAATCAGGAAGGGGAACATGTAAAGTGGCAGCAAATCTCCACCTGAGGGCATTCATTTGCTTGCAAACTAGTCATGAGAATTCTGATGTGCAGACTCTTTCAATCTTCATGGATAGCATTTTGATGTTTCCTTTTCCATTTTGTAAGGAAGGAAATGATATCCATTCATCATAAAGTAAAAGACAATTCATCATTCATCATTTTGTTAGGTAAAAAAAAGAAAAAGAAGAGAAAAAGAAGAGAATCATATGTAATTGTCCTAAACCTTACGAGTAATTTGACAAATTTTGGTCTAGGGAGGAACATGTTAATATTAATCTGTTATTAAATCAAGTCCATCATCTTCATAAACACACGATCTGACAAATTTTACCATAAAAAATAGAAGCAAAAGGATAAAAAGCAGCAATCTGTTTTACTGATGTGCCTACAAGCATTTGACTTTATAGGTGGAAAATAGTGTTTGTTCACACATGGGAAATAAGTAAGTACTCCAACAAAAATGCAATGTACAGATTTAACGTTCCTTCCGTTTTTAAGTACGCCCTGTTACTTGTTAGTGCCAAAAAATAAAAATAAATAACAAATAAAGATGACAACAAACTATTCTAACATGTTAGCAAAAATTTGCCATTCAACCATATGCAGATCATCGAACATGAGGCAGCTGACTAAACTAAACTTCCATCAATTTGCCCTTCCCTAATGAAGGGCGTTCACAGGAGCAAGCAGTGCAGTGAATAAGCTCTGCCTTCAACCATTCTTCAATGGCGGCTACATGAAGCAATGGACTCTGCCTCTCTTCATTCCAGCTTAAAGCACAAGTCAAAGTTGATTGGTGATGCTGGAAGGATGTCATATAGTTACCTGCTATTTGCCTTCAGGGTGCATCCCTGCATATATCAGTATCTTCTCAGGAGCTTAAAATAAGAGTGCAAATCCATATTTATCAGAATCTTACAATTCACGATAAGATTCCATCAATTCGTTCAAATGAATCTATTGTGTTATGAATCTTGACTAGAATTGTATAAATTTTACAATTCATGATTTGAATCCTATGATTCATGTAATTCAGTTGATTTTGACTATTGGGTTTCCAATTAGGTTATAACATGATCGAGTCAAATTTCATGCAATCCAACTATAGAAACCTTGCTTTCCCCATTTTCTATGTCATAATATTTTTTATATGATTAGGAAGCATTATTAGACTGTTTTGCAATGCACTATCATGCTTTATTACCCCAATATTATTTAAATATCTATTTGGAAGTTATTTTTCTTACTTTTTAATTATTTAGTTATTTTTGTATACATGTAATATTAAGTTTGTCATTTTAAGTCTAGATCATGAATCTTATGATTTACGATTTGATTTGATCCATGGCTTGACAACCATGTGCAAATCAATTTTCAGGCAAGTCTGAATTGACATGTACATCAATTTAAAGGCAATCAGAATGAGCCAAGCAGTTAAATTGGAAGTGTAGGATTAAGATCTATAGAAGGGAAGAAAAAAGGAGAAAAGAGAATAAACCTTTAAGCACTTCAATTTATCAGGGAGTATCTGGTGGAGATGGAGCTAGCCTGTGCCTGAATAGCTTCACTATCGCTCTGCGTTCACAGTCCTGCAGAAATTGATGATAAACATATCATCGGTTCTTACACATACAAATTTAGGTACATAGCAATGACAAGATAATGCCCAACTTTAATGAATGTCTCCAAAGGTCAGTTATGACATGAGTGAAAACAAAGAAAAAAGCACAAAGTTCCACTAAATCAAAATCATCACTCTTTTTCGTTTAACATGGGAGAGAGAGGATAAGATAGAGAGCAAGGTTGCATCAATAAATGAAAGCAGTGAAGGAAAACAGGAGACTGATCAGCAAACTGCACCTCAACAACCCAAGTGACTTGTGAAAGACACAAAGTTAAGGGACAGGATGCTTCAGCAAGCCACTTTTTTTCCAGGAAATACCAATGTCCACACCTATTTAGAATTAGTTTGCTAAATAGCAATCAAGCAGGATGTTTTACTAAGTCACTTGTCATTGTCAATCATACATCAAATGTCTTTTAGCTGGAAAATACAAGATGCCTGCAAACTATTATGAACAAATATCATGTACTAAATTCTTCTAGTAAAAATCACCTTGAACATATATAGGTGAAATGGTCTCTCTGCATTCATTCTCCTAAGTTTCAAATAGGTATATGCAAAACTTAGTTGATCACGTGACGTAAATCGATCAACTTCATTGAACCAAAGACATGAAAACAAATTTGACATAGGCGTATGCGCCCTTACTATCAAGGAACCCTCGGGCACATCTGCACAGTGAAAACATGAAAATTAAGAACATCTAATGCACAATTACAGGATAAGAAAAAAAAATGTAAAATTCCATAATGAACAAAGATACCAAGGAGACGCACAACTAGGAAGTGGATTATTTGCGTTTGAAGGGTCAAACTTGGTGAGGCCATCAGCCTGGTAAAAGTTAAACTGTTCATCAATTCCTGTATGGTCATACTTATTTAAGCGTTTGTTTTGGACTACCTCCTCCCAGACACAGTGACGATCATAATGATTTGAAATGGCATATTCTGCTTTCCTCCGCCACAAAAAATATTCAATAATAAGCATTGGATCTACATTTAGTCGTGTCTTGCTGTCAAGCCAAATCGAATACCTGTATGCAAGGATTATTAATCAGCAATAGAATGAGGATAGAAAGCCATGAAACTATAATGCCAGACTAGATTGCTTGAACTACCTAGAATTTGGGAAGAGACGATGTGATAAAAATTTTGGCACCTTTCCTGTTCTCCGCATGTCCTCATATGGCAAATTTTTTACAATAACTATTTTCCATAGGCCAATATACCCTCTATCATCAGGACTATTTCCTTCTGATGAAAGTTTGGAAAGTGTTTGATCATCTAAGAACATAACAAAGCAAACGTTTTCCTTTGAGTATTGACTGATCTGCAGAAAATAAGTACAGATATAAGTGAAACATGCTTGATAATGTAACAACAATGCAATGGAAGAATCCATCATCAAGCATATTCTAGTCACACTATCAACATTGAGATTCCCAACACTCCTCCGCATATAATATATTAGAATTATGAATATTACGAAGGGGTTAGACAAACTGAAGAGAAATGACAAGGGAATAAGTAATCAAATATCACACCAATAGTACGAATGGCAATACATAAAAAAATATTATAATTAAAAACAAGGTAATTTTTTATTTTTGGTTTCTTCTCTTTCTCCAATCGATGCATATTCCTCTTCTAACACCTATGCAAACCTTTTTGCAGAGTTTACACATGAGGAGAGAGGGAAAGGGGTAGAAAGGAAAATTATCCAACAGTTGAGACCTAGCTCATCACCTTCTAGGTGACTATCTACACATGTATAACTTCTCTAGCTCCAATAACGTAAAAGAGGGGAGAATGAATTTAACTACAATGTTTCTCTCTTGCATATACTAACAAAATGAATTTTATTAAAAAGATACACACTCATTTTAGCCCCTCAAAAATTTAGATTGCATCAGTTTAGTCCTTAAAAAAACATTGATATCAATTTCGTCCCTCACTCATTCTTCTGTCATCCAATTTTGTCTCTTTGTTAATGTGGCTGTTAAGTAGCTAACGGATATATTGACTTGGAGCCATTGAAGTTGATGTGGAAGCTTAAAATGGAGATCTGGCAGTGTTATATACAACTCACTAAGGTCAAAAAGCACAGTTCCATTAATGGCTGATTTTGATATAAAATACAACACTGTTCCTCTTGCTTAAAAAAAAAATGAAAGAAACATAGGAACCATAAAACTAGATAGTATTTCCATTTGAATGATGATCTGCTTCTCCTGTCTCTCAACTAGAAACCCAACAAGAATATGGCATATTGAATGCATGGTTATGAAGCAAAGGAACTTGATTATGTCCAGTGTCCTTTGCAGAAGGGATTTGTCTCTTTTATTGTCTGAGTTTTTTTTTTATATATCTAAAGCTTGGTTTCTCTTGTTTAATTTGTTGTAAGGGACTTCAACAGCGAAATTTATTGAAACAGATCTTATAAAATGTACGACAGTAATTACCTTTGGAATTTTAGGAGAAGTTTTTGATCATTTTCTTCTTTCATTTGCTTTCACTAGGTTTCCTGTGTGTTCATCTTTTGAATGATGGAGGTCAACAGTTTGCATTTTGGAAAAGCTTTGGGCTTGTCCCTACTGTTGACGTTCTTAATTTGAGTGAGTAGTGGTTTTACTTTTAAAGCCAAATGTTAGGAAGAGAATACTAGTAAACCAAATTACTGGACAAGATTTTACAATAGATGATAACCTCTGGTCGCTGCAAAAATGTATGCCAAATGAAACAGGAAGGGAAGAAGACGAGCTTTAGATAGACAGTGTCATATTTTCTCTCAGAACAAGCACTTAGCCACTTAATGGCCATTTCGTGTTATTAGGTCCACGTTAACCATTTACATCAGCTTTAATGGCTATGTCAGGATCTTCATCTGCTATTTAACAGCCAAACTAATCAAAGGAGTAATTAGATGACAGAAGAATAAGTGAGGGACTAATTTGATATCAATTTTCTTTTAAGGACTAAATTGATACAACTTAAATCTGTGAGGGACTAAAATGAATGTTTGCTCTTTATCAGCGTGTGGAATCAAACAAGCCCTCAACTAAACGCTGATTCTTTTTATTATGATGATGTAGTATACACCAGCACAAAGATTTTAAATAGGAATCAGAAAATTACCAGTTTACTTGTAGGCCTCCTTAGAAAGTCAGAGCTTCCAAAAATGCACGAAGAAACCACAACCTTACAGTTGTACATGTATGCCTTATCTCTTATATCTAAATCAAATCCAGTGCTTGAATGTCCAGATGATCCCTTGACAAAACCACAATGAAGTGTTTGGTTTCTTGCATAAAATGACTTTTCTCTTTCCTTGAGAGTCTGATGTCCTCCAAATCGAGGTTCAAATAAATCATGTTCAGATTTTTTTTCTTCTAGGTCAACATACTTGAGTGAAAACTGAGTGAAGTTCATGTAATTCATGGGTTCAACAAGGCCTTCCACTGATTCCAGAAACCCAACATCACAAGGAAAATCTGACAGATTGATATCCAAAGAAAATGAAGAAAAGATTCGAGTCAACAGAAGACTTCACTTTAACAAAATTTGTAGATAACAGTGATGGGAAGTAATTATTGATGATGATTTAGCCGGAAATACTTAATGATAAACAATCCATGTATTATCAAATTAAAAAGCCAGATTGCTCTTTCCATCATCATGTCACTGTGGATTCACTAGTTGCATTTGATATCTCAAAAGTAATCAATCCACCCAAAAGTATACATCATTTGGGTAATGCCAAAGATCATAATCGGGTATCAGAAAGAGTCAAAAGCCCACTCAATCATATTTTGCCAGCAGACAAAAATGACTCATTAACACAAACAGAAAACATCGCCACTTCAGTTCAACTATGTTACTGAAAACTTCTATCATCTGTTTCATATTTTTCCATCCCCAGCAGGCTCCTTGTGGAATGTAGCAAATCATACATCAACTTTGGACATATATAACATTCAAAGTCATATAAAAAATTGTAACAATAATAAGAGGTGTCAGGCCATGACTCACGTTTCTTCCGATGCTTGCTTATTATAGGTGGTGGCCTTCCAACATCTGATCCCAAAATATCTTGTCGTATGTTGTTTGACATCGGAAACCTTTTCTCCATTTTAGATGTGATGGAACCTTTGTGAAGAAACACAAGAAGTGAAATATCAGCAAGCTAAAATCGTCTTCAAGCTTCAACCCATATAAAATGGAAATATAAAATAGTTATCTGTCTCTAGTGCCTTCAAGAAACTAAAAGCAGCAGTGGCTTCTAATTATGACTAGGAACGATTTAAAAGGACTGCCCAGGCATGAAATTGTTAATGGACTATAAGAATTTTCATGGAAATATAAAGCTAAAGCGTTGTAGAAAACAAGTCATTTTGATTGTTAAGAGTGCAGCCATAACATTTTACACATAGTTGCTGTTCTGCCTAGATGAATGAGACACATGAAACTAAGGTCAATATGCATGTATTTTCCACTTAAAGATTCAGGTCTCTGGCCTAACCTTGAAAGAACATTTTCAGGCCAAAAACTGTCAAATAAATTGAAAAAAGTGCTCCAAGAAGGAAACTCCCGCGTGAGAGTCTCTGTTTAGTAATCCGACCAAACCTCCTTCCACGACGAACAGCACTAAAGCCATGATCGCTTCTGCCAAGAGATTTGAAAATCACATCGATGACACCTCTTCTCTCTTTGAGGATTTCACCATTGTTCCTATAGAGAGCCATCACAGATCTTGTCCCTAGCTTCAGAAATAGACCAGTTCATCTGCAACAAATGTCTCTTTTTATAATTACACAGAAGAGTGACTAGAAATCCATATATATTCTTATAACTCATACAAGTACGTAATTCATATATAGCTAAATAGTAAAACATTCATGCCTTCTTTAAATTTGACAGTTTTCAAATTAGGTAGCCAAATACTATTTTGCCTTTTGGCTGAAAAGCCCAAATACTTGTTTAAAACCAAAGCATGGCTGATCATAATTAATATATAACCAATTTTCAAACTGAGCATGAAAGGAAAAGCGTTCATGGAGAATGCCCACTACCGTACAGAAAAGCAAATCATGAATGAAGGGATGCAAGCATAAACTTAAATCACATTAATTCTGAATATGACATCCCATTAATTCCATTCTCCTTAAATAAAAAATGAATTATCCATTTAATTTATAGAAGTCAAAGGGTCGATATCATCCTAAACAAACTCAAAAACATCGGCAAAGTCAAAAACTAGGACAACCATATCATAGGAATTAACAAAACAACAATGCACGATACTTAAATCTCTACCAAGTTATGATAATAGAAAATCTCTACCAAATTGAGATTTTTATGCAGAAAACAACAATCAAACACATGTTCGATAATTCCCAGAGAACCAATAGACAAATAAATTGACAAATAACATATTAAAGAAGAAAACCAAGATGGGTCTGTATGATACCTCGCCGGAGAGCTATCCAGACGCCGGAAAATGACGAGCAAGACGGAAAGAACTTGAGCAGGCGAGCATCAATCATGAGTAACGCAATGCCGGAGTTTTCTTACAGAGCACAAATTAAGCAAAAGCTGGTGAAGCTTTGTGCCATGGCAAACTGGTGTGTGGTCCTTCTCTAAGATCCGCACTTGACTGCTGATTATCACACCTTCGAAAGCCAGCGTGTCTCGCAGCGTTGGGCTAAAAAGTTTTAACTTTTTTTTTTTTTTTTGGTTAGCCGGTTTGACACCGACAGAAACCGTAGTAGGAAATAGAGATTTCAGCATTTTCATTCCTATTTGTTGGAGTGGCGGTTTCATTTTGCGTCGAGAGATGCCGTCCTTATTTAACCTTCAAACATTGTTTATAGTTGGGTTTCATTAATGTAATGGTAGTTGACAATGTGTATTTACCTTATTGAGCATATTAGTTCCAAAAATGATAAGCAGCACTGGTCATTATTCATTAATTTCCTTGATTAGCAAAATAAATGCACAATAATGGAAAATTTTCATTATTGGACTGATAAATGGGTCAATTTCAAAGCGCAGACTTTAATTGGAGATTGATTTTTGGTTAAATTATTGATTTAATTATATTTTGATCCCCTTAATTTATACTTTGATAGTCTCTTTGAAATTAATACTTAATTTTGATCCTTTAATTAATTAACCATAATAAATTATATCCATCAATATAACTTTGGTAAAATAGTAACATGTTATTTGGTATGGCTTATTGTCACAAATTGAGATTTGTGACTAAATTTGACAAATAAATATGCTTGAATTTTGATAAAATTTGGCACAAAAATCAAATATAAAGAGTAGATCCTATGATGCACATTTAAGAAAAAATGTACATGTAAATTATTTTTTTTATTTTAAAGATGTTTATGTAATTTTGGCTAAGATAACTTATTTAGTGCAAATAGATTAGCACATGATTGTCATCCTTTGATTTTTATCTTTACATCGATATATTATGATGCATTACATCCTTTTTGACCTAGGAGAAAAGTCATTATATCAATTCAAAAAAATAATATTTATTTGTGTCATTGGGGCTTTACCTTTGAATGCTCTTTGGGAGGTCGAGTTCGGTGACTTGAGTGGGCACTAAAGCACAAGCTAGGGATAAGAGTGTGGTAGCTGAGATACTTTTCCTACACACTCAAACTATGTCATTAAACTTATATCAATAAAACGAAATTTTCTTTCTCCCTATTTAAAAAGTCTATTCTCAATGTATACTAGAGACTACTTATATGGGACATTCTTAAGGCTCGATATGCAATGATACCTTAACTACATGCTCATATTTGCTTACAGACATGTTGCATATAGGATTTCACTGTATGGGCGATTGAAATATACTCGTTATCTATCTATGTATTGCATGAGTTTATTAGAAGGTTAACATGTTAACCAAGAGTTGGCATCACATGTCATACGCTACGATTAGAAAAACTACTGACTCGTGATAGTTGGTATCAAAGCCCGGTTGTGCAAGATAAAGTAGATTGGATGGCCAAAATTGGTGTATATTTAGCTTGTTAAAAGTATATGTGACTTATGAATGAAGCAAACACTCGTTGAAATAGTAAAGAGATACTACTAAGAACTTGACTGAAAGGGTAACAAGAAGTTGGAACGACTTGAAGGCTAGTGTGTGAGATGTTGTATTCAAGGCAACATTAATGGTGCATCAAGTGCAAGCATGTGTAGAAGTTGATGGGTTTGTTGTACAACACGAGACATTAATTATGATCTTATTCATAGTAACATTTAAAGGAATGCAAAACCATCCAAAAAGGTAAGAGATTTGACAACATATCTAGCAAAAGAAAGCCTTAAGAAAAGCCCTGGTCTCATAAAAAAGGCTTGACCATGTCCATGAAGGACATATTAATTGCCAATGGAGCCAAGAAGGAAAAGCCATGGTCGTGTTGAAATGAGTGGCCATAATAGACAGTTGACACATGCCATGGGATAACATGTATGACAATATGTGTGGAGCATGCAAATCCTTTTTAAGAAGGAGTCTATGGAGGAGCCGAAAGGCGTAGTATGTGTTTAAGGAGTAGCTACCTAACATATACATTTTTATTTTATCTTAGTGATGTTCTTACATCCAAAGACATTTACATAGTCACGAGGATTAACTTGTGGTAATAACTTAAACTCACATTACTTTGAGAGTACTAGTGTTTAGTCACAAAAGGAGCTTGTGGCAATGACCTTGGAGAGCATGAACTTGTGCGTGCTAGAACAAGAGTGATAGATAGCTCTTTGTTCAATCTTATCAGCTGTGGTAGAGGATACTATTGAGGTGTCATGTTCGAGTGATCATGGAGACACTGAGTAGGTGTCAAGTTCATGTTTGAGAAATGGTGATGCTTAGGTAGTAGAGTACACATCAAAGTATGCTAGATTGCCAAAACCACATGAGCAAACATATGGGCAAGAAATAGGAGTTGCAAGCAAGCCATATTTTGTTAGCAAGAAATAAGACTTGTACCTAAATAATGCATAAGACTTGTATTTCTCACATTAGTGAAGCGGGGGCGATACCCATCCCCGTTGCCCAAGTTGGTCATTGCCCCTGATCAAGAGCACCACTAGCTGGCACAATGCCTTCTTGTCATCCTTAGGATTGTGCAACATACCACAAGTACATTGGTGTCACGACCCGCCCAGGGGTCCGTGACCGGCGTAGAAGGTTACCCGAAGGAAACCTCCCGCAAGCCTAACTATACAATTTGACCTTTTTATTACATATCTATTTTTACTAAAAATTCGACAGAGTTTCCCTTATAAACTGAACGCCCAGGCTCAAAGGCCTTAATATACAACAAGGACTAGACACTTATCAGAACCTGTATAACAAATAAACATATATACAATGGCCCAGTTTAGACAACAATAATCTACTGGGCATCTAGGACTCAATCATAGATATAATACAATAAATAACACAATAATTTAATATTAGTTTCTACAAAGTATACAATGGGCCATATACGCAGCAATAAATCAAGTACATGGTGGCCCAAACTAAACATTTATTCTACTGACCATATGGCTTAATGTAATACATATTTACTATTTTACCAGTTACTATTTTATATTATTATTTTTTTACTTTTTTTATATATAGCTTTTTCATAACTTTCAATATTATGTATCAAATAAATTATTCATAATTGTATTTCTTTTCTTTAAGAATTTGTTGATTGGATCCAGATAATTCCATTAGGTAACCAGTACCGATCAGATCACCCCTATGCCATTTACAACACTAGTCAGCAACCAGAAATTGTACATACAAGCAAAACCACTATCAACTCACATACGGATTGTAAATTTAAAGAAACATCAAACATTATAGTATCTATGTTTTACTAGAAACATATCCCAATCATATTATCAAGAAATCCCCCAATTTCATCACTATTCATTTTCAACCATTCACACCAATTTCTTTATAATTTTCAATCCAAGTACTATGAAATAAAACTAATGATCTAGGATTACTCACCGGGTTCCCAAGTAGCTACCCTTAGCTTGTCGTTAACGGCCCAAAGCCAAAGCTGGTCGAACCATAATAAAAATAGGGGAGCCCGGCTACTATATGATCATACGACACAAAGGGGATTGCAGGGAAAAGGAAAAGCATATGCCGCCTACAGAAGAGGGTCGGAGCCAATAGAAGAAGCTCGAACAGCCACCAGCCCTCCATGGTTGAACGATCAAGCTTTGCTGGTTACCCAAAAACTACTTAAAACCAGTAACCCGAGGTGAGGGAGCTTCAACGGAACTTACCTGGACTTTTCGATAGTGCACCGAGCCGAGGAAGACAGCCGGAGCCACGCCGATGAATGGGAAATTCTAGAAGTTTCTAGAGTTGGCTGGAAACCGAAGAGGAGAGAAAAGGAAGGAGAAACCATGGAAGGGGCTGGAGAAATCTAGAAAAGCCAGTAAAAATATCAACCTAGGGAAATCGGCTACCGGTTGGGCCGGTTTCCCAAAATTTTCAATTTGGCCCTTAAACTTTGTGCTATTTCAAAATTTACCTCACTGAAAACAAAATTTTTCAATTTAGTCCCTATTGATTTTTCATTTTAATCCTTTTAAAATTTTAAATTTTTCTTTTTATTTTTCCCGAATTGTCCAGGTGTTACAACTAGCACACGGTCCATTTACGTGAGGGTCTGTTGACTAAGAGAATGGCTTAGAAGTAGTTTAGCTTTAGAAATTGCTTGTATTAGTAGGTTCAGAGACCAAGAGAGTGATAAGTAACTTAGCTTTAAAAGTTGCTTGTAATAGCAAGTTCAAAAACCAAAAGAGTGAAAGTAGTTTAGCTTTACAAAGACTAAGAGAGTGATAAGTAACTTCGATTTAGAAGTTGTTTAGAGAGATGGGTGTCTGACCTTGTAGTAGTAGCATGGTAAGTATGCCATGTAGGCAAACTGAGGTAGTAGTCTTACATACTTAGCCTAAGTAATTATATAAGGTGAGTAAGCTTTATGCTAACCTTTTGGACCTTAAGTATGGGCTTTTGGGCCCAAAAGGTTAAGACTTAGGCTTTAGTGAGCTCATAACATAGATGGATCTAGAGACCTAGAAGTTTGGTGTTGCCAATAAGTTATTGAGGCTTCAACTTGAGTGTTCCTTTTGAAGGTTATATCCCTCTCTAGGACCTATAAGTTGCTTCTTGGGGTTAAATTGCCTTAGGTCTTGTAAATTCACATATGAACACCATTAAAACCGGTGATCTTGTTTCATTGGTTAAGAAAGTGCTAAAATACCAAAAAGGGAAGCTTAGAGCTAAATCTTGAGGAAATGCAAATGGAAATCCAACTATAACCCCAATCTACAATCTACAAAAACAAAATTATGCAAGTGAGAGATGCAATTTCTACAAATTTTAACAAGAAACCCTAAAATAGAAATGATAAATAAACCATGCAAGTAACTCCTAACTTAATATATCTAAAAACATTCAAGAGAATTTGTTGCATCCTTGTTAGTAATGTTTGCTTGTCATTTTCTTTCACATTCATTGTTTCCTTTTTCCTTTATTTTTTCTATTATATTTAGAGAGAGATAGACATAAGATTTCTTATAAGTCTCATTGTGATAGAGCTAGTAGGTTAAGTGGGGTGAATTAGATTTTACAAAATAAAGTTTCAAAGTAAATCCACTTCTAATTGAAAAATATTTTTGTAAATAGTAAAAAATATTTTGATGAATATGAACTTTAACAATTGAAGTATGTAAAAATAATAATGTAAGGATAAGACAAGATGCCAAAGATATTTTTTATAAAGGTTTGATTGTCCAAGAGAAAATCTATTTTGCGTTTATTTCTGTCTTCTCAAGTTTCCAATGATCACTTAAGATATTCCACTAGTTATAGATAAGTTACACCATTTAATCTCACAACCATCCCTTTTACAACAATCACACTTATTCTTTTCATAAGAACCTTTCACTAAGCTTTATCATAAAGCTTACCCAAAGCTATCAAGATTTTACCAAGAAAGACTCTTTCTTTCTCTCAATCTCTAGCTTATAACTCACAAGATGGATTTTATCAAGATCTCTTAAAGAAATTTACAATCAAGACTCAAACATTCAAGAGTCTAGATATGCAAGTTTTAGTACTAAGAGTTAAAGAAAAACTTTAGAACTTAAATAGCACTTAAAGAAAATGTAGGCAAGTTTGAGAGTAAATGCATGATGTGTCCTCTTTAAGTCATAGAAGCCTATTTATAAAAGATTTGATAAGCCAAAACTTGGTTTCCAAGCTCTTCTACTTTTTCTTCAAGTAAATCTTGTTAGTTGAGCTTTCCTAACTAAGTAGGCAATCTTACTAACCATTGTTGTGCCATTTTGTACACTCTAAAACATAAGATTGGACAACTTGCTCTTTTGGGTAAGTTCATAATTTCCCTTTAGTCATTCAAAGAAGAATATCTCAGAAATACAAGAATCTAGATTCATTCACTATCTCATGTCCCATTGATCAAGATCATTCTACATATGCCATACTAGACTTAGAAGCATCCATAAATGTCATACCTTATTCTATTTATGCATATTTGAATTTAGAACCACTAAAGAAAATAGATATTGTGATTCAATTAGCAAATAAGCCTAATGTGATTCCTGTAAGATTGCATGATGATGTGTTAGTATGGGTGCATGCTTTCATTTTCCTTATAGATTTTTACATTTTAAAAATGTCTGATGATCCTTCAACTAGCAATTAGCTTTTATCATTTTACGTAAATCTTTTATGAAAAGATCTAGAATGAAAAATTGATATGAATGCTAGTTCTCTTACTATAGAGTTTGATGGTAATACTTTGCATTATAATATATTTGATGATGTTAAGGAATATCCTTTTAATGACTATTTTATATACTTTGTTGATACTACTAACATTGACCTTTTAGTGCAAGATGCTGATGTTCATGACTCCATTATCATAGCAAAATTAGATTCGGTAGGTACTAAGAAATTTAGATAGTTGAAGATGGATTCTGGAGTTCATGAGTGGCAAGCAAATTTTGTGATGCCAAGAGTTCATAATCTTGGTTGAAAGAACTAATGGACCATCGAGTCAACAATGTTAAACAAGTACATTTCCTGGGAGGCAACCTAGGCGTTTACTCTCTTTTCCTATCTCTTTTATTTTATATGCCTATGATTTATTGATATTTTTTGCTTATATTAAGAAAAATATAAAATTTAAATGTGGGGGAGATTTTAGATTTGCTTGGTTTTGCATTTTGTCTTTGTTTTGCTTTCTTTATGTGAAAAAAAAAATTGGTTTCCTTGTTTTAGGTGTTTTTCATTGATAATAAGTTTATTTAAGCATTGAGTTAGTTGCAATTGATTGATAGTTACATAACATGATTGGATAAATTGTCTTGCTTCTTGATTCTTAAATTTGATTAGCATTATAATGAATCTGAAATGTTTATAGATTGATTTTTAGTAGACATACCACTTATAAGATTTTGAGCTATATTTGATTATTTTTATTAGATCTTTCTTCTTTCTTGTGTGTAATTTTCTTTCATGAAATTGTTGCTCCATAACTTACTTTAAATCTTTTTTGAATTTACTTTCCAAATGCACGCATGAAAATGATTAATACATGTCTTTGATTTAGCCACTTTTATATTTTGAGCCAACCTTGCATTGTATCATTGTTGAGCCTAATTGACCTTTTTCTTGTTATGTAGCCTATTAGAAAGCCAAGTTTTGAATGTCTTTACCTTTTCTTAACCTTAAAAATTAGTAGAGCATTTAATTCATTAGTGGGATAGATTCTTGAACTAGTGTAGGGCTGTGCTAATTAGACACTTGAGAGATATGGCTACATTTCATAAGAAGGGATCTACGTCCAATTAAGTTTTCTTCCAACCCTAATCAGCAGTCTAATTAAGAATCAATATAGTGAGCCTATAAGTACTAAGCTAAGTTATAATTGTAATAACTTTTAGATTTGTTTTTGTATTGTCTCTAATTTAATAAGGTAAGACTCTAGCCCTAATTAGGTTTTTTTCCTTTCCTTTTATTTTTCCTTTTTATTTTTGTATTAATGTGTATCTAAACCCTTATCTTAATTTAAGGGAATTTTTACAACAATTTTTTTATTGATTGTGAGACTTGCTCTTAGTTCTAATTTATTCTCAATTTGATTCTCTTGATTATCTATTTTAATGCTTATAATTGTTTTGGATAATTAATTAAGGTGGCCAATTAATTAATTATTCATTATGATTTATTGCTAGCTGAATTTTCATAGACAATTTGTTGTTCTTTGTGGCTATTTGATTGGAGTAGTAATAGGGTTTTGATTTGCTACTGAAGTCATTCAATTTTCCTTTAGAATTAGGGGTAATTAGTTGAGTTACTACTAGGTAAATTAAATTAATTAAACTTAATATTTTCAAATCTTAATGTTATTAGTAAATTAATTGAAGTGTCAAGCTTCAACTGATTTAGTAATAAGGGTCAATTGGGTGCTAGGTTCAGTTGGCAAATTAAAGAAGAAATTAACAGGACTTAATTAGGTATTAGGCTTAATTAGTTTCTTAGTTAAGCAATTAAAGAAGAAATGAAACAATAGTGTCGAGAATCAGCCACTGAATTGGTTGTAAGAGTCTTTTGAATTGAGCTTTTATTCATTAGTTTTCATTTTTTCTTGTTTCTATTTTTCTTGCAATTATACTGTTTGATTAAATTCCTATCTTAATTAGATAGTATCTAACCATCCTATTTCACACTGTAGTTTAGTATTATTTTTGTCGGTTTCAACAACCGTTAAGAGCCTATACCTATCTTACCTATACTGATAATCTTGCATTGATTGTTATTGCTGAGGGTGACATATCCTCCATTTATTGGCTTAAGAGAGGAAAACTTGCTTGGATCTTTCATCATGTGTCTTGAACATTCACTATTTAGAAACCATCTTTCTTGATTATGGATTCAAGAGAAACCTATAACTTTGGATTTTCATAGGTACTTAAACCTTTTTGGCTCCTTGGGAGTTAGTTGATAGCTTGATAAAGTCATTCTTAGTTTTCAATATCCAAATTTGTTCTTTCCTCACATATTTTATTTTCTTTACATCATATGAGGTTGCTATGTGTCTTTTATTTCCACAATAATTGCAAGTAGTATGAGGATTTAATAAGCATGATACTTTCACAATGAATTTTGTAATACTTTTGATTTGTTTAGGAGTATCCTAATCCTAGTTTTTCTAAAGAATACATTTGGATTCCAAGAAAGGTATCCAAGTTATTCTTTCCTTTGACAAATCAAGTAAGATCATTAGTCAGAATATTTATCTTCCTTTTTAGAAAACTATTTTCTTTTTTGAGATTGGAAGATTGATGCTTTAACTTAGTTCTAGTTTATTATTTTCTATTTTCAAACTCTTTATGTTATTTGTCAAAATTATGTTTTTCCTTTTAGAAGATTCTATTTCCTTTATCAAAATTTATTTTTCTTCTTTCAAAGATTCTTACTCTTTTGTCAAAGAAAATTTTTCAAAAACGATTGAAAAATATTTTGTCAAAACTTCATAAAAATCATCTATCAAGTCATCAAATGAGTCATGCAATTCATCTAAGTTAAAAGAGATTCGGGTTCATCACTTGTTACCTCATCTTCTTGATTTTTGGCAATGAAGCAAAAGTTTATGATCTCTTCTTTGTCATGTTCTTCTTGCTCTTCTTTGGATGTTGCGTCTTTATCATCTCAAGTAGTTACCATAACTTTCTTCTTTGGAATCTTCTTTTCAACCTTGGATGGTCACTCTTTTAGTGATTGGGCTTTTTACATTCAAAACAAGTGATAGGTTTATTACTTGTTTCACCCTTGAATTGTTTTATTCTTTGAAGAGGTTTAGATTTAAAACCACCTCTATTTTTATACATTTTGAACAAATATTTTGCCATTAAGGCCATCTCATCATCTTGACCTTTTGTTTCTTGATCAACATCATTTTCTTTTTCATCTTCATTTTTGGAGGATGTTTTGAAAGCAATATTTTTCTTTTTCTCATCAATTTCTTCTTTCATGTATGTTCTTTCATATGCCAAGAGTTTACCTCTTAGTTCATCATAAGAAAGAAGTGAGAAATTGTTTCCTTCTTGTATTGCATTTACCTTGGATTACCATGCTTTAGATAGAGTTTTTAGGATTTTCATGACAAGTTCTCCATTGGAAATGATTCTTTCAAGATTATGAAGATCATTCATAATGGCAAAGAGCTTTTCAAGCATAAGCTCAATTTTCTCATCTTCTTTCATTCTGAATATTTAATATTCATGTATAAACATGCTTATATCAATTTCTTTCACTTGGTTAGTCCCTTCATAAGTGACTTCTAGTTTATCCCACGTGGCTTTAACTATAGTAAATTTAGAAATCTTTTCGAATTCATCGAGTGTTATGGCACACATGATAGCATTCACGGCTTTTGTATGGATTGCTTCATTCTTATAATCATCCATTGTCTTGTCATTTTTAGGCTTGAGGACTAGCCTTCCACCTTTATTGTAGTTGGTGCCCCATATCCTTCTTTGATAACTTTCTACATGTTGATGTTTGTGAACTTGATAAATATCATCATTCTAAACTTCCAATAGTTATACTTGACTTTATCAAAGAGTGGAGGTCTAATTGTTGAATGTTTTTATAGTCCACGTATATGGCCATGAAGATCCATTACCTACAAGATATTTACTCATAAAGTGGTTAAACTTTTAAAAAGTAAGACCTACTCTGATATCAATTGATAAAGCTAGTAGGCTAAAAGGGGGTTAAGGGTCCTAAAATACGGATGTTGCCCTTTTTACATTTGTAAAATGTATACTCTTTAAGCTTTTGAGACTGAATTCTTGTTGCACAAGGTTTTTCAATAAGATTTTTATTGGAAGATAAGGATAATATTGAAGTGACTGATATTGTTATGAATTCAATTATCAATTAATAGGATTTTAGTAATCAAATTAAAATATCAAAATGCAGTGCAACAATATAGTAGAATTATATTAGAATAACAGAATTGCAAAAATGAAAGATGCAAAAAGATAAATCAAGAACACTAGGGTTTTAAAATGGTTCAGCTTCACCTGAAACCACAGATGAAGTCTATATCCATTGGATCAATCCTCAACCAGATAATCTTTTTTATTACAACAATAAAATTTTAACTAGGCTCCTAAACAGCCAGTTTACAGCAAGATTTACACTGGGCTCTTGTAATACCTATAGATACACTAATAATACACCTTTAGCTTACTTGTAATTAACCTTACAAATAATAGAAGATGCAAAGGACGATCAGCCTCTTCCTTGTATCTCTCGTTCCTGATCAACCTCAGAACTTTAAAAAGTAAATAAGATTTTGGTAAAAGAAAATAATACCAGACTTGATATTAATATCTCAAAAAACTAACTCTGTATAAGAACTTTTTATGTTTTTCACACTCAAAATGATATAGAATGATACGAAAATCTTATGTTCAAATGAGAGTGAGAGGGTATTTATAGTTGTTATAACTGATATTTAAAAAATAATTGATTTTTAAGTCTTAAATCGATTCGTGAATCGATTTATAGCAGTTATAACTAACTAATCGATTTGTGAATCAATTCATCTTATGAAAATCATGAAGAAATTCGTGACCAAATCAATGCATGAATTGATTAACCCTCTATGTAAAAAGATTTGTAAATCAATTGCTTAATTGATTCAAAATGTTTTCAAATGTTTCAATAAAAATATTTTCAAAAACTTTTCTACATGAATCAATTTGGGAATCAATTCAAGTATATTCAATAAGATTCTTTTTATGAATTGATTCGTGAATCGATTCACAAAGTAAAAAATAATTTTTTATAAAAATTTAACTTGTGAGAATGTATTGAAAATATAGTTAGAAAACATTTGATTTGAACTCATTTCATTTGGTTTATTTCAGCCTCAGATTAGCTCATTTAGAAAAATTACTTAGATAAAAAACTAACTAGATTATACTTATAAAAGATCCTATAAACATCAATAAACCCTAAGGCTAGGTTGGATCTCTTGATATCTTCAATGTCACTTAATCAACTTTAAGTCTGCAAAATAAACAAACACTCAAAGTATATGGTTAGATCGTGATATCAAATAAAATTATTTTTCAACATCAAAGCTTAAGAAGACATGATAGCTAGGCTAACAATCTCTCCTTTTTTGATAGTGGCAAATAATTTTAAATAATCATCAAAATATGCATCCAATTAAAATTTTAAAAAGGATTTACTCTCCCTTTTATCTAAATTTTATCCTTCTCTCTTTTTTTATCTAAAGTCTTTACTTCTCATTATCTAAAATCTCATCCTTCTCTCCCTTTTGGCACATCAAAAAGGAATAATGCCTAAGCATACAATAGGGATAAAGGGACAAAAGATAGTTTATAACTTATTGACAATGGATTTTGGTTCAACTAAAATCCAGCCAACTAGAAAAGTTCTTTGGGACTCAAACTGTAATATGGTTGAGCAAGCAAGGAGATGAGGAGATGGAGAGGAAGAACAACAAACACACAGAGGAAGTTTTAATGTGGTTCAGCCAAAATTAGGTGACACCGGTTCCTACGTCCATGGTAGCATTTTATTAACCTGGAGAAAATTTTACAGAGTTTCTGTACCCAGATTCAACCTTTTTTACAATGATCTCCTTTCTCTTATTTATTGAAGCTGGGGAGCTTACAATTGTAATTACATAATTTGTATTTATGTTACATCAAAATAAATGTATAAGACAGCCTAGACTACTGTAAAATGGCTTCTACATGCTGCTAGCTGACTTATAAAGATTACTTTCTGTAGGTAGGCCCTGTACGCTGCTTCTTGCAGATTGATCCCACAAACTAAGTCTGAGAGGGTCCCTACTTCAGGTTTACCCTTGGTGAGCTCGTTACTGAGCATAACACTGTGTCTGTGCGTTGGGTCACTGTTGGCTTTTGGTAAGCAAAAATGAACTATGTGAGTTCATGTTTGGCAATGCGAGCTCACGTATAGTGAGTTACTAGCTATGCAAGTCGAGACTTCTTCCTTAGCAAGCTGGGGCTTACCTCATTTTGTGCTTATGTAGCTGATGATCTAGTGAGCTTAGCTCTTTTCTCACTTAGACTGATTTGCAGCCGGGCCTTTGCCAGCCCATTCTGTATAATCAAAAAATACCTATAACATAAGCCCCAAAGTCTCAGCTCGCTTCACAGGTTGGGAGTTAAATAGTTTTACTAGCAAAGGGCCTTCTTTCACGAATTACTGTGTAGTCACAATCTTTGGTCAGCCTGTCGTTTCATCTGATCTAGGTCATACCTTCTGTTGTACATGCTTCATAGCCATAGGCAAGTCTGCTTCGTTTTCTTCTGAAGCATTTAATGGAAGTAGATAGGATGCTTTCCTGGACTCTTTGGTGAGACCAACCTGGTCTATTTAAAGCACGAGAAGTTCTTTTTCCTTTATCTATAGAGTGAACTGATGGGTGCCTCAAATAAGCCTCCCATTTTCCTGACGATGTGCCTTTCTGGTGAGGCGTGTATGATTTGCTACATAGGAAGCCTTTATAGGCAATCTTTCTTTGAGGATTTAGGGGGATCTTATATAGATCTTAGATTATTTTCTCATAATGATGCCGTAGGGTCTTGCCTTTCTGACCACATCCACAGGCTCCTTTTGAATTTTTAGTGTTAGACAAAGAGCTGGAAAGGAGCTCTGTAAAGGATTTGTCCAGTCCAAGAGGGAGAAAATTTCAAAAAATTTTCAGGTGAAGAACACCCATGGCCGAACAAACCCACTCCAGGATCTATTGGTTTGAGGCTTCAAGATATCACATACATTAAATACAAAGTAAAATGAAGCAAGACTAACCTTTAATCCAGCTCCAATCGTAGCGAAAACATCTGAATCTTCTAGTCACCAAGCAGCACACATACACTGCCTCTACTAGAGATCAGCATTGGAGAAGATCTCAGATGGCCTCCTTAACTTCTCTACTTGTTCTAGCAAGTCTCTGAAAGCTGAAAGGACCAAGAAAGATGGCCGATACTCACCAGAACGCCGTCGACTTCTTCCTCCCTTTCTGATTCGGTTCAACCGAAACCCATGAAGAAAACTCTTCCTCTTGGCTGAACTCTTTAGCCAAGCACAAAGGGAAGAAGATGAGAGACACCAGAACCATTTCTGGTCCTTCCTCCTTCGGTCCGGCAAGCCAAACCCGCCAAGATAGAAGCTCTCTCTCGGTCTCCTCTTCTCTCCTCCGTGCGGCTTCTCACTTGGCCGTGAAGTAGCTGAACCATTCGACCCTAATTGGAAAAGGAGAAGAGATGCCAAAATGGCATCATTTTGGCCAAACCACTAAGGCCCAAAACAACATCGTTTAAGGGCATAGGAAATATTTTCCAAATTTTACAAAACAGCCCCTGAAGTTTTATTAAACTTCATTTTCGGCTCAAGCAATTTCATCGAACTGCAATTTGGTCCCTGAACATCAAATATGTCCAAACTTTGGCTATATCATTCCCCGTTATGTGTGTGACCCAGTAGGCCCCCGAAATATTGGCAAAAGTCCAAAATGCCCTTCAAACCCCTTAAAGGCATATGAAATTAATCCAATTAATTTCCTGGTCAATTTCTCCAAATCAATCACTTGGACTTTAAGTTATAAGCGTACTCTAGCAAGCTATTATAGCTACCCAATTTTCGGTAGGAGTCTTCGAGGTGATAAGCCTGTCTGTGGTTGATCTTAGTGTACAGTACACCACATACACAATGCATGATATAATTTCTTTATTACCTATATCTAATCAATCAGAGGTATGGATGTCAGTCAACCTCTATAACCAATCATAGTTTCTCAACATCACGAATTA
>JANHAO010005174.1:0-23000 GCA_026873985.1 Saraca asoca | reverse complement strand
CCATGGGCTTCATCTTTGATATGCATATAATCATAAATGCCATGTAAGATGAATATACAACCTTTTATTATCAAATTAACAGAATATATAATTATAGATACAATAGAGCTCAATCAAATTGACTCTAGGGAACCTATCTAACTAACATATACAACTCTAATCGAGCCCCCCGGCTCTTGGTTGGTATTATGTTGAGAAGGTTGGTGCAGCTGCCTTAAGGGCTGGACCACGTACTCCCTTAAGCGGCCTTTCTTAATCAAGTCTTCAATTGCATTTTTGAGGGCCAAACAATTTGAGGTCCCATGCCCGGCCTGATTGTGATAGGCATAGAATTCATCCTTGTTCCTTTGCCTCTATGGGGTTTTCAAGGGTTTCGGCCTTCCAAAGTTTTCCCTATCCCTCTCTGCCAAGAAAATCCTATCTTGGGGATTTGAAAGTATGCTATACTGCTCATAGCAGTTTGAATACTGGGGGCGCTCACCTTTGAGCTTTTTGGGCTTATTAACTATCCGCTCGGTGGAGTGATCGCCTTGATCCACGTCACTCCTCCTTTTGGCGTAAGAAGAGTCGGCCTTTTCGTCCTTCTTGTCAGACCTTTCTGAGCCAAAGGTCTCTTCCCACTTTACCTGCTTGGCAGCCTATTCATAGAACTTGGTGAGGTCCTTGATCGGGGACTTATATAGGCTTTTGTATAGTTTCCTATCTTTACAGAGTCCCGCAGAGATGGTGGCCAGCATGGTTTCTTCATATGGATTCTCCACCGAATTTGCCTCGAGCCTGAATCTAGTGATGTAGTCCTTTAGCGACTCCTGCTTGTGCTAAAAGACCATAGCAAGGTGGCAAGGGGGCACCAGTTGTTTCTTCAAAGCTCAGTACTGGCTAATAAAATTTTGCTGGCAGTCTTCCCAACTGCCAATTGAGCGGGTTGGGATGCTTCTAAACCACGCTTGAGACACACCTCCCAATGTGGCTGGAAATACCTGGCACTTGACCAAAGGATCAGTTGTCTGCAAGTCTATATAAACGTTGAACGCATCCAAGTGATCATACGGATCAGAATCTCTGTTGTACAATGAGATCGTAGGGATCCTAAGCTTAAGAGGGAGAGTTTGAGTTTTGATCTCCTCGAAGAGTGGTGACCATTCCTCACAGTGAGCTTGATAACCCAGAGCTCGGAGGCGTTCCTCTAACTGAGCCATCTTCTGAAATAACTCTCCAACTAATAGGTCCCATACCCCAAAGTGCTGGTTGGACAACAGCTGGGCATTTTGATCTCTGTTATTGTGGGAGTCGCGACCTGAGGCCTGCTCTTGAGAGTAGCAGACTGGAGTATGACCTTCGCTGGGATCACTCGGATGTCGCATTTGTTGCCGCTGAACAACATTTACAAGCATTAAGGCTTCAGCCTGTCTCTGCACACCTTGTGCAAACAACATGTCTACTTTAGTCAATTCTCCTATCATGTGCTCAAGTTTCTCCTGATGTTAGAGCTAGATTTGCAGTCTATCAACGTCGTTAGCGATGATAACCGGCTGTACCGAACTGATTGGAGGAACACCAATAGCTACTCTGATGACAGGAGCAGTGGATGAGTCTGCTGTTGAAACATGGCCATCTGGAGGATGGAGTTGTGCATTCGAGGCTCTGGTGGCTCTTCCCTTGGCCATTACAATGGAAACGAACTAGAATAGGTGAGATCCCCATAGACGGCTCCAAAATATTGACATCGGATTTTGGCAATGGTCCAAACTCTGGCCAACGGGGGGATTCTTATATGATCTTTGGCCTTTGACCGATTCGGATAAAGTAGAGCAGCAAAATAGACAGGATTGGAGGGAAGAGTAGAGAAAAAAGAGGCATCGATTTAATGTGGTTTAGCCCAATCCAGACAGCGCTAGACCCTACATCCATGGTAGTGTATTATTAAGACAATATTTCTACAATGAATAATCTCAATTTTAGTAGGGTTTTGGCATAGAGGTCTTTTTTTTGTAGATGGGCTCCTTCCTCATATTTATAGAGGTAAGGAGGCTACAAGGGTAATTACATATGCAATAAATTTATTACATTAGTATTTAATATACAAGACAGGATATACAGGCTGAATCTCTTTTTCGGCTACTGCAGATTGTCTTTTGTCAATAGACGCCATTTGCCCGTTGGGGTAAGACATGACTTAGCCTTTCTATCTGGCGAGCTCCAGGTCGTAGGTTATGCTTTATCAGTCAGGAAATTCCTCCCTTTTTCAGAATGGAGCGCCCGAGCTCGCCTCTTCACGTGCGCACTTGGTCCGACGAAGTTGCACGCTTAAGCAACTTGATGGTTGAACAGTTTTGAGCGTACTTTGAGCTAGTCTTCTTGTTGGTTTCAGACTCTTTGCGAGCTCCTTCGGTCCGAACCGATTTCCATATACAACAATTAGCATAAATCTAGAACATAGTACAATATACACACAATACAATTTATTCTCAGAATAGTGAAATATCATAAAAATTTCAACTAGAATAGAATTGGCACTATTAGCTTAAACCAAAGAGTAATCAGCATAAAATTATCATTTCCAGTTTAGTTGAAGTAATCAAGAGTCAAGCACTTAAACTGGAAAATTTTGGAATAACATACATATTGCAAGTTTGATTAAATTAAAGTAATTTCATCAATCAGGCTAGCTAAAACAACCTTGTGAAGCAAAAAAGAATTATTTAGCCTATATCAGTACAACTTAGTCTATTGTTAGACCTTTATGCAATTTCATTTTGTTATGGATATATGTAGTCATAAGTGAGTTAAAAAAAGTCATCTTACAAAGTTGGAATATGACATAGAGACCAAAACTTAGCTAGTCTAATTTACACAACCAGACTTGATTTATCAACAAGATAAAAAAAAAAAACAAGCACTTCTGCATATAAGAATAAAGAGCGTAAGTATAGTTTAATATAGTTTTGCAGTAGAGCATAGTCAATTAAGCACTTCATCATCAAAACCAATTTATTTTAACAAATAGACACATAGGGTCCCACACTACTGTGTTGTACTTTATTTTTGGTAACATAAAGTTATTGTCCTATCATTTGTTAACTTATAATAAAGGTAATTTGATGCATATATTTATTATCACTAGTTTTGGATTGTTCCTCTCACATGACAATCAGCCTTAACGCTTAAATAGCAAGTAGGATGAGACTTAAATGACCACTGGGTATCATATGTAAGCGATCTCCTTGTTTCCTACATGGCAAGTGAGGGTTTATGGTAAAAATCATGTTGCCTAAGTTGTAAGTTAATATGAACTTAAAAGTTAAACAAAGAGGATGTTCTTACACTTATAGGTTTATGGCTCATTCCAAGTGGTAAGGTTGATTAGCAGTCGAGTTTGGGTAGTTTTACGAGGCCTGGTACCTAAACCACTTCAAAGTCAGTTTAGTTTTAGTCAACCTGATTGCAACCAAACTTGAATCCAAAACCAAATTCAACCAAATAAATGAAATATAGTCAGTTGGTGATGGGTTGACACTATTGAAATTTTTTTTCTTGTGAACATTAGTCTGATTTCACAATGGATTTGGCCCATTTACTCTTTACATGCAAAAAACAAAGGAAAAGAACTATTATTAGGCCTTAACCTAAGCCTAATGCACCTAGTAGCCATTGGGAATACATAATGAATTGAATTTGTTGAATGGAAGTATATATACAAAACAAACTACACCTTCCTCATCTAGTTGAGACATTATTAATAACTTGGCAATTCAAATTAATAAATTCACAAAAGCAAAACAAGAAACATGACAACAAGAAAAATGATCACCCAATAATAAAGATAAAAACAATAAATTATGAATAATGAAATATAAAGGTTGAAGTGCCATTACCATTAATAATCCAAGTATTTAATAAAGTCATAGACTTATAATTCAAAAAGACAGAAAGTGCACTAATTTTGCAAAATGCAAAGTGTAAATCCAAAAATTACCCAAAATGAAACTTCTTTCCTTTATAACTCTATAGTCTATACTATTTGTAGCTGTATCCTGTATGTACTACCTTTTAACTATGCTGTGCAGTGTAACTGTGCATAAGATCTAAACCAAATTACCATGTACCAAAAGCTAAACAACAAAAGCTACTTTTACCACTAACTATACTATTAGTAGTATGTGCACTATGCATGAGCCAACAACTTCCAAAAAATATGCTATCTTAGTAGCAGTCTAGCATAGTAGTACTTCTTAGTTGTTGTACTAACTATTAAGTCTAAATTCTCCCTTAGTACACAAAGTCATAAGTAATTGGTATCCTTAACAACTATAAAAAAAAAAGGAAACTAGCCAATAATTTTTTTTTTCAATTGATAGCCATCGATTGTATAGATTCCCCCTCACCAATACCAATAAAACTTGTTCTTGTATTTGTATCTCTAGTAACAGTTATTGTAGATGATCTTGGTGTACTACCTCCCAAAATTTCTGAGAGAATAAAGAACACATTGAAATTAATTAATAATACATTAAAGAAACACAAAACAATAAAAATAGATAAAAACTAACAAAAATAAGCAAGTGAACAAAACTAAACCTTATTCAATTTCTTCACATCTATCAAGTTCATCATAATCTTCAGAGTCATGGAAATCAAACTTTGAGGGTCTCCATCATTTTTGGAGTAAAAGAGCTCCTAAATACATTCAATACTTGTCTTTTGGTGCTAAATGTGAATTTCAAAGCCATTGCAGAAATGATGATAACCAATAAATCTCTAGCTAGCTTGGAAAGGATATTGAATCTTAAGGCATTGAGCTTCTACTAAGCTAAAATATCAAAATTGTCTTCTTCATCTACACAAGCTTCATGCAAATACCTTTCCACCTCATTCCTTACCTCAATTGTGTCCTTCTTCTTCATGTGTGATCTAAAGGCAACACTCCTAGCTTTATGAGCATGGCTTTCAATAATAGTTGGAGTAGGTTGTGATTCCCCTGTTGATTAAGTACTTGTAAATGCACTAGGTTGGACATATTCTTTTGAGTACCATCCATACATTTTCATCAACTCATCCTTGACTCTCCTAACCATTGTTTGTGTCACAACTTTCCCATTAATTTCTTCAAAGGACCATATAACATAAGCTAATTTGTATCTAGGGTCTAGCACATTTGCAATGAATAGAAAAGGATTCATATTCTTACTCTTTCCTTAACACTTCTCATACTTTTTCTCATGTCATTTGCCATCACATGCAATACCAAGTCATACATCTCACCATTTCTCCATTTCTTGATCTCACTTTGCACTAAAGATAAATGAGTGAATGTGGAATTTGAAGTGACATACAAAGATCCTGAAAATGACAGAGTGACACCATAGAAAATTTTAAGAAATTGATTAATGTTCCTACATTATTCCAGTCAACACTAGTTGGTAGACCCATCCTCTTGTTACCTTCTATTAAATAAATGGAGCAATTACTATCTTTATCCTCCAACTTTTTGAAAGCTTTTTGATACTTTTTCACTACCTCTAGCATTTTAAAGGTTGAATTCCACCTTGTGAGAACATGAAGGATACAAAGGACTTGTGTATGATGTGCTCTTCCTCTTGCCTAAATCTAGCCAACTTTGAAGAGGAGGACTTCATATACCTCATTATGTTCTTAATGGCAAAAATTGAGTTATGAAGATCCTTTAACCCTTCACTTACCACTAGGTCTAACATATAGGCACAATACCTCATGTGTAACATCTTACCATCCAAGACCAACCCCTTTCAATTCTTCACCTTTTTTTTTTCAAGTATGCTATGGCTCCATCATTAGAGCTAGCTTTGTCCATAATAACAACAAATAACTTCTTTATACCCTACTTATTCAAGCATTGTTCAATTTGCTTCCCTATGGTTTCCTCCTTATAGTTTGTTATGAGGTAAAAATTAATTATCCTTTTTTGTAACTTCCAATCATTATCTATGAAATGAATTGTCAATGCCATATAATTAAGATTTTGCACACTTGTCCAATAATCAATGGTTATGCAAGCCTTAACACAATCAGGCTTCAACCAGACCTTCAACCTAAATTTTTCTTCTAAATAAAACTCCATGCAATCTCTTTTTATAGTATGTCTAGATGACAAATGCAATTGAGGTTACAATCTTTTACATATGTATTTGAAGCCATATCCTTCAATTACTTTAAAAGGTTGTTCATCACAAATGACAAATACAGAAATGGCTTTTCTACATTCTTTCAAGTCATACATATGAAGGGTAGAACCTACTAATATTGTCTTGTCAGATTTCTTATCAAAATTAATCATTTGTTGTTTAGGGTCATTCTTCAATGCATAAGGGTACTTAGAACACTTAGGGATATAAACTAACATGTCTGAAGTGCTATGTTTTTTTACTATCATAAAGAAACCTAATTCTATAATAAATATACTTAGTTGTTGGTTCACTCACCTCTTTATCAGGAATTCTTTTGAAATAGTCCCATGCAACGCTCATCTTCCTTGTTGTGATACCAACTGTCTTGCTGGCTGAGGGCTTCCTCTTTGTGACTCTCTGTATTTTTACAGTACCTTTCTTACTTTGTGATGGTTGTGGTGTACTTGGTCTAGCATCTTAAGCAGTAGGATTCGGAGGTGTAGCTATTGCCCCACCATAGCAAATTGTTTTCCATAGCTCTTGCACCTAATTATTCCATATTCATTTCTACTTTCAAAATAAGTCTAAATGGACCACGTGCATAGAGCCTAACCCCCATTCTTATTCGGATCATTCCCACCAATAAGACCAACACCATGAGCATGTACATCTATATATATATATATATATATATCTAAGACATAATAAATTTTACTTATTAAAATATTATGCCAGACATTTTATAATACAATTATAAATTATAGATTAAAACAAGTATACTCAAGGTCATGTATTCAATATTCACAATCGTAGAACTAGATTATGTATTTGTTGTTTTTAGAATACTTATTGTTTGTCCTTAACACACTTAGTTCACAATTAAAAAAAAAAACTACAAAAGCTACATAAAAAGCCATTGCCCCTTAAAGTAAAACCACTCAATAATTATGTTTAAAGTTATTCATCTAAGAGCTTAGGGTCCTTAACAAATCAAGGACATTTTAGTGAAATAAATCAAGATCTACAGCGAATGATAAGAACCAAAAGCAATCTTTGCATAATGAAAGAGTTGCTTCTAAATTTTGATGGACTTGATATTTGGCAAACAAAGGTACTAAAATATACTTTTACTAAGCAAATTGGGTGACATTTTAACTTCTCTATTTTTTCGAACACTTCAATGACAACTACTCCCTTGGTAACTTTCAATAACGTAAAAAAAAAAAACAATGAGCAAACTAAAATCACCAATGATACAATAAGCAAACCTTTCGACAAATAGATGTTTTAGAATTCAAACATTCACAAAATCTCCAACCAATATTCTACACTAGGTTGTTATGAACTAACAACATGCATAAATATTCTAGAGTTTCAGAATGTAAACATTCAATGATACAATAGAAACTCAAATTCTAAATCAGATGTTTAAAACACAAACAATAAATTAACCAACTAAAACAGAATTTCATAATGGATTTGCATTTACCTTTTTGGGCAATGTGTAGTTAGCTCAATGATTGGTTTATTGTTCATTAGTGTCGTTAAGGTGAGGTAAGTGACAAGGCCTAATTTTCGATCAGTTCCTAATGCCAATGACTTTGCTAGTGGGGCAACTACAGCACTGCACAAATTGGAGCTCTGCTAGGGTTTTCTTTGGGGGAAATTAGAGAGAAAAAATGAAGGTGAAACATGGGCTTCATATGTGAGAACGACCAAATAGGCTATTTAATCTATTTACCTAAATGATGTCGTTTGGCATCCTTTTGATCGGGTTTTAGGTTGTCCCGATTAACAACCCTACAACCCGTGCCTAGCCAATGACCTAAACTTCGCAAAAATCTCCACCAGTTCCTACCAGATTTCCAAGCAAACTTGTCTTTGACTACCCAAATTCAATTTATTGCAAACGATTTTGGTCGAGTAGTCCAAAATTGCCCAATCCTATTGCCTATTGATTGGTGACATAAACTTGTGTAATTGATGTAACCATGAGCACAAAGTATATAGATTGATTTTTGCATGACTCTATATTTATAAGGGATCGGAGATGCAAAAATTTGGTGTAAATATATGATTAATTGTACAGCGAGATTTAAGTAGTGTCATACTAGTTAAATGGTGACTTTGTATATTATTTACTTGATGGTACTTTTCTTGCATGGTTGCACGTTCCATTTCCCTTATTACTGAGAGATTAAAACAGACATTAGATTGAGGAATATACATGTCTATATGTATGAGTGAGAGATATTGCATGACATGTGATGCATTCATATGGGAATGTTACGTGGGATTATTTTTAATCCTATTATCCATTAATTATTTGATTTGTTTTAATAATTAATTAAGATAAATAAAGAAACTAATCTTAAATAGATTTATGACTGTAGTTAATTGATATTTAATGGACACATTATCTACAAATTGATTTTGTAGATAATTATTCTTTAAATTAGGATAATGATTAATTGAGATGAAATCTTAAAATTGCTTTTAAATAGAGCAAAATATTCAAAAAATTTAGAGAAAATTAATGTTCCCCTTCATGAAAAACATGGTTTTCTATATCCTCTCTTTACAGTTTTATTTTCAGAGGCATCATCTAATGCCTACAAGACTTGGGGTGTATAATTTTTGTTGTTGAGGGCTCTAGTAATTGCTCTACAACTACAAGGAGAGGTATTTGTTCATGATTGTAGATTTGATGCAGATTCAGAGATCATGAATGTAGATGAGTTCGTGTGTATATGGATTGTAATATGAGAAGGTAACAAAACTTTTGTTGTGGGATATGAAAACTATAAGAGGTAAATATCAAATTCTATATTTTTAGAAATTACCAACAACTTTAATTTTTAATTATTAATTTTTCTTAATTAAAATCTTAAAAATTGTGATAGGAGTTTGAGTTAAAAGAATAATTTATCAATAACCCTATAGATAATGGATGAGAGTTTGACTAAGATGTACTGTTTTAAAAAAGAACTAAATTTAAATTACCTTACAAAATTTTAGTGCAATGCAATGTAATTTTTTTTCTAAAATTTTCGTCACTCGTTGTTTAATAGTTTTGTCTCAATATAGATCCAATTGAAGGTGGAAACCTTCAAGAACTTAACTAAAAATTAAAAGTTAAAGAAAAAAAAAGTCATAATTTGTAGCTTGTAATTAATTTAATTTACAGTCTTGGATATAGATTATGATTTCATTAAAACATGCATGTACATATATGTACTTGTTCAACTATGGGTTTGTTACACCTGCCACCATTCATTGTCTTTCATTGAGTTGGAAACTTACAGGCTCATTTTCTATTTTGTTATATCCAATGATTTCATCAACTGTCTACCATTTTTGTCTTGCTGGATACTTACAAATTTCCAACATTAATTATACAGTATCTAAGGTGTATAGACATATACAGATACCAGCTCAAGCATACAAAATCACTGCAATTGATGATCCCTAAATCAGCATCCTAGATGAAGTATAATCTGGTGAAAATTAATTAGGTAAAGCTTATTACTCCTTGGGTGAAGAACAATCAGAGTTAAATACACCCAGTAAAAAAAAAAAAGAAAAAATCTGAATTCTAGCATAGGAATTCTTCATGTTTACAGCCCCCAGAATCTGAGTTTTGTTAACCATTTAATTTGCATAAAATCCAAGAGCATTTCCCACACAATTTCTTGCACCAATTACAAGTATAGTGTCAGGTGTATCTCCCACCAAAAAATAACCATAAAAGAATGAACTGAATCTAATATTGGGTATCTCCTGCCGCTACTTAAAGAACAATATATACTATATGTGTGTGCCTGCTATCTGATATGCAAAGTCTAAACTAAAGGGAAAAAAAATATAAATATAAATCTTAATTATGTTAAAAATATTTATATTTAAAATGGATATGATAAAGAGTAGTAAATGACACATCTTAGGTACCCTTGTGGATGTCGTTTGTGCAATAGCCAGCAGCACATCGTTAACATCGGAAAACAACAATTTAAACTCAGCCAAGAAAGATGAGACATATTTTTAATAATTTTAAATTTCAAAACTGATCTCCTGAAAAGGAATATTCTGGCATCACATTCTTTGTACTACACATTATTTATAGTTTTTTCTTTTTCTTTTGGTATCAAAATTATTTAATAGGTAAAGACACACAATCTTCTATTTATATATAAGTGGCGCCTGGGTCAGTTTATCCTTAAAAAGTGAAATATGCATGCAGTCGAAATGGCAAAAGGCAGACCCCAGAAAGTAATGCAAATGGAAGATAGAGAAGAAGGCCATAATGAGGAGGTCAAGAAGAACAACATAGAAGCTTTGCCATTCTTTAAGCTCTTGAGCTATGCTGATGCAGTAGATTGGATTCTCATGGCACTGGGATTTCTGGGTTCTGTTGTGCATGGCATGGCTCTGCCTGTTGGGTATCTATTGTTAGGAAAAGCCCTTAATGCTTTTGGTGGCCATCAAAATGACGCAGACGCCATGGTTAGAGCTCTTAAAAGGGTAAATATATATACATGAACTTAACTTTATATGTACACAGAGAGAGGGAGAGAGAGAGAGCGCTTCCTTAGTAAATATTAGTACTCATTTTTATTATTCGATTTTATTCACTACATATTTAGCAAAATATGGTTTAAATTGATATTTCTGTTCAAGTGTATAAGAATATGATTAAATAAATAAAACTAAGCATGACTAGTGTTACAACTTTCATTTGGTGCTAGTTAAATTCTAATTAGTAATCAATTTCACATATAAAATATTTGATATAATTTGATTTAAATTTATTATATTGATTTTTTATATATTTATTTAGGTTCTATTAAGTATATAAATACTGAATAATTTAAATAAGCATAACCAATATTCCTTGTTTCATTTGGTAGTATTGCTAGATGCTGTCCTTCTTTTGATCGAGAAATGTAACGGGTGTGCTTATGTGTTTGTTTGAGCGCAGGTTGTTCCATATGTGTGGTACATGGCCTTCGCCACATTTCCAGCTGGAGTACTAGGTATATTTTTCCGAGAGTTCTTCAAAGTTGCTTTATCCTTTATGTGTACAGACCTTCTGGCCAGAGAATCTTTTATATATTATACCATCAATTTTATTGTTTATTTATTATGTAAAAAGAATTTATTCAAGGAAGGTAAGGCAAATCTAGTCGTGATTACTAGGATATAAGTTATTTTACAAAAGTTTAAATGTAAATTTCCATATAAAGAATTATAAGATGCACTATCTCTGTACTATAGATGTATGTCCGTCTTCTTAAGGATTATCAAAGACATTCTTAAATTTAAAATGTTTCTTAATATTTTTTTTATATATACTATATTTTGGGCTTAATTAGAATGTAAATAAAAATATTTACAATAAAATCATTATATTTTGAAAAGATACAAACCTTAATAATTTTATCTACGAAATTCTGTGCATGTTTCCGATCAGTCTTTATCTTTCACTATTTCTTGATATCTTTGACTTCACTATGGCAGTCTTTATCTTTGTTATGTTGCGTGCATTTCCCTCTTGATTATTAATTACTATAAATTTTGATCAAATGTGTATATGAAACGTATTATACATTTTTCAAAAACTTTTTTAATATACACATTTTGTACTTTTCACAACAGAATCGTATAAAGGAAAGCATAATTTGATAAATAATTTTAAACAATATTATTTATACAAATCTTCCAATCACCGTTGTCAACCTCTTGTCTGATGTAAAACTCTACCATCAACATCGAAAACTCTTTAAGATTGTTTTTTTGGTTATGCTTTGGTTGAAAAAAAAATGTATGCATTCATAAAATTATAAGTTTTTATATAAAATCATGTAACTTTTTTCATAAAAGTTCAAATTTTTTTTTAAAAAAAATTGTTTTAATTTTAAAGGATGGAATTGTAATTTTTTATGAATTTGTTGCACATAAAATTCATATATATTTATCATTTTTTTAAAAAAAATTATAAAATTTTATGATTTTTATGTTAAACTTTTCATAAAAACTCATAAAATTTTTTAAGAATGTACCTAACTATAACTCTTTTTTTCATATCTATTGTCTCAAAAATTATTAAGAGTAAGTTTTTTTCTATTTGAATGTTTGTTAGCAGAATTTATGAGTCATTAATTAACATAAATGATTAAATAAATAACAACACAAATGACATTCTTAATAGTACTTGACGGTAAAATTTAGTTCGATAGTCCAAATCTTAATCAACGAGAACAGTTCTTGAAACCACAAATTATAAATTGGTTGGATAATAAAAGATGAAGAGATGGAAAGGAAAAACAGCCAAGGCCAAAAGGATTTTTTAACGTGGTTCTGCTAAAATCCTTTATTTAGATTTCTACGTTTACGGATGATGTTATTATTGAAAAAATATCTGCTGTGTACAATATTTTTATAAATATTTCTCTCTAAAGAGTTAGCTCTTAAAACTCTCTCCTCTCTTTTACGATGAAATTTTCCGTATTTTCTCCTTGCCGGGCTATTACATAGTCTTATAAAAATGTAAGCTAATTCTACAAGTCAGTTTCTGCAGAATCTTTGTCAGTCGGCCTCTGTAGGTTAGCATTTTTTTTTTGTTTGTGCAATCAGTAAGCTTTTAGCTGGTTCCTGTAATGACTTCACTCTTATGTGGACTGGGCTTTTATTAATTGAGCATTGTTCGTTGAACTTCTACTAGTCCATTTGTGAAGACCTAAAAATACTTACGACAATTACAATAACACTCAATATTATTTTTAGGCTTTCTCTCTTTAGTAACATTATGTGTGTATTAGATGACTTGTCACTTCTATAATAATAATAATAATAATAATAATAATAATAATAACAAAAGATGCATAAATAATCATTTTGATTTTCATTTTTCATTTTCATGAGTCGTTGTTTGTGCATTTCACAGAGATAGGTTGTTGGATGTATGCAAGTGAGAGACAATTAGCACGCCTAAGATTAGCATATCTAAAAGCGGTCCTTAGCCAAGAGATCGGTGCCTTTGATACAGAACTAACAAGTGGAAAAATAATCAGCGGAATAAGCAATCACATGAGCATCATACAAGATGCTATTGGCGAGAAGGTCTTCAAATTATTATAATCACCTTTTTGCTCATCTTTCCTTACCCTCTATTTATTGCTTCACAAAATTTTTTGACTGAAGCCTAAGTTTCATGTGTTGCTCACAGTTAGGTCACTTTACTTCAAGCTTTGCAACTTTCTTTGCTGGACTTGTGATTGCTGCCATATGCTGTTGGGAAGTAGCACTGCTCTGTTTATTTGTTGTTCCATTGATTCTTATTATTGGGGCTACTTACACCAAGAAAATGAACAACATATCAGCTACCAAAATGCTTTTCCATTCTGCAGTTACAGCCATGATAGAGCAGGTATAGAAACTCAGCCTTTAATAAATGTCACATAACGAGTCTCTTGCCTGAAAATATTTTTGGATAGACCTAATTTATCAAGAACTCCAAGAGAAAGAAAGACACATATATGGTTTCATTATGTTAGGTAATCATATAAAATATCAGAACTATTGGAAGCATATGGTCTGTCAATGTTGATCATCGATCATCTTGAAAATACGACAACTTAAATATAATTATAACTTCTGGTGTATAAAAACTGTACGTCAACTAGTCCACCTTAGTGGATGAGCCTCTTCTATGCCACATGGGTCCATAGTAAATCATGTCTAGTTAAGAATTTTTCCTTTTATCCCATTTAATTAACATAATTTCTCTCCTGACAGGCAGTATCAAATATAAAAACAGTATATGCATTTGTTGGAGAGAGTTCAGAAATCGAGTCCTTCACAGAGAACATGGGCAAGCAGTATATTATAAGCAAAGGAGAGGCACTCATAAAGGGAGTTGGAACAGGAATGTTTCAGACTGTAAGCTTCTGTTCTTGGGCTCTCATTGTATGGGTGGGAGCTGTTGTGGTCACAGCAAAGAGAGCAAGTGGAGGAAACATCATCGCTGCAGTAATGAGCATTCTCTTCGGTGCCATGTAAGGAAGCAAGCAATGCTATTTACACTTCCTCTGTTCACAACTCATCTTATAACTACATATATAGCATGATATAGGTCAAACGACTTTTTATCTATTTTGAATTGTTTAACTTAGATTATGTCATGTATACTGTGAGAGAGTTGTGAATATATAAATGTGTAATTAATACTTTTCTAACAAAGATATTCTTGAGACAACTATTTTATAGATGAAAAGGTTAATAATTTCCAAGAGCAAAACTCTTATTTTTTGAACTGCAGCTCTCTCACCTATGCTGCACCAGACATGCAAATATTCAATCAGGCAAAAGCTGCCGGTTATGAGGTTTTCCAGCTGATTCAAAGAAAACCACTGATAATGAATGAAAAACAAGGGAAGATTCCTGAGAAAATTAGAGGGTACATCGACATACGTGATGTTTACTTCTCATACCCATCACGACCGGAGAAGACCATCCTTCAAGGGCTGTCCTTGTCAATTCCAGCAGGAAAGACAGTTGCATTAGTTGGCAGTAGTGGGTGTGGAAAGAGTACTGTTATCTCCCTGGTTTCCAGATTTTACGACCCTTTAAAAGGTTTGCATTCACATGTTTATACTAGTCATTTCCGTTTTCTGTCTTCTTATTTTTTAAAGTACATGGAGTAAGACTCAAACCCAACCCTCTACTTATAATTTTAAATGACCAGATACTTTATCAACAAATCACACATATGTTAACTCTTTCCCTATTCTTATTTTGCTAAATTAGATTTACACTCTTACATGTGAATACATTGGTATTGCATGAAGTTGGTGCATGATCATGCATAGGAAAGAGGCCTAATGTAGTTTGGAATTTTGCAGGAGAAATTTTCATTGACCACCACAATATCAAGGATCTTGATTTGAAGTTCCTTCGAAAGAACATAGGGACTGTTTCCCAAGAACCGTCTCTATTTTCTGGGACCATCAAGGATAACTTGAGAGTAGGAAACATGGACGCAGATGATGGCGAGATACAGAATGCAGCCGTGCTGTCAAATGCGTACTCTTTTATATCACAGCTTCCCAATCAATACCTATCAGAGGTCAGCTACAGTCTCCTATTACTTATCATCTATTTAATATATTGTTGTCTTCCCCTTTTTATACTATTTCAAAGTTTTCACAATCCCCTTTGATCAAATTCCAAACCCTTTCTTGTGATCAAGTTTTCAAATTAAGAAGCATAAAACCTAAATTGATGAAAGGGAGGGGGAGGGGAGGAGGAATAGATGGACATAACAACAGTTTGAGACCAAAACACAGCAAAAATGAATGTCAACTGCAACAAAACTACCTGAGACTCAAATTTGTACTTATAGCAGAGTTTAAAGTAAACTGACTCCAGATGACTAGTTTAATTCAAACTATGTCATGTAATGTGAGGGACAAGTGAGAAATAAGTAATTATATTTGGACAAAAAAAGGGTGAAAGAGCTGTAAGATAAATGAATATGTTGCAGTTTATAATTTGGATCCGCATGGTTTGAATTACGCACATTGCGATCAAGTTTCTATATATGGCTTGATGGCTGTTTACAAATATCACAAAAGAGGGAAATTCAAGTTGAGTTAGAAGCGGTAGAAAATAATTGACATTCTCTTGACATATTTTCCCGAGAAACATGTATGTGCTTATGATTTGGCCAAAATGGCAGCCAGGTAGGACAAAGGGGCGTTCAATTATCAGGAGGCCAAAAACAGAGAATAGCAATAGCAAGAGCCATTCTGAAAAATCCTCCGATTCTTTTACTTGATGAGGCCACTAGTGCCCTCGATTCAGAAGCAGAGAAACTGGTTCAAGAAGCGCTCGAGAAAGCTATGCAGGGAAGGACTGTCATCTTGATTGCACACAGGCTGTCAACTGTCGTAAATGCAGATATGATTGCTGTTGTAGAGAATGGACAAGTTGCAGAGGTAGGAACACACCATAATTTGCTAAACACAAGCAGATTCTACAGCGACTTATTCAGCATGCAGAACCTTGAACCAGTTGCTGACTCCAGGTAGCAACCTCGTCGTGTTCATTTCTAAAAGATATTACATTTTTTTTTTCCATTTTCAAAACCTCTTATCATCTTAAAATGTTAAATTATAGCATTGCAACTTCCAAAATGGAAACACTAAGCGCCCTCCAAGAAGATCCTTCTGAAGATACAAGACCAGAACAGAAATTTAGAGAGGTCCAACAAAATCTTACTGAGCACTCTATGCAAGAGGAACATAAAAGGAAAAGAGAAACAAGTATATTTTTCAGAATCTGGTTTGGTTTGAAAAAACGAGACCTAGCAAAGACTGCTATTGGATCCTTTGCAGCAGCTTTTTCAGGCATCTCTAAGCCTGTTTTCGGTTTCTACATCATCACCATTGGAGTGGCATACTTTGAGCCTGAAGCAAAACGGAAAGTCGGACTGTATTCAGTAATTTTCGCTGCAATAGGGTTGCTCTCATTATTCAGCCACACCTTGCAACATTACTTGTTTGGTGTGGTAGGAGAAAAGGCCATGGCAAATCTCAGACGTGCTCTGTTTGCAGGTATCAGTTATCCCATAAGAATTTCTGCACATTCACATAATTTTTTTCATTTGAATAAACCCTGAGGCATTAGCTCAAATAATTTATCATATATACCAATTACCATCAAATGCTTTAACAGGTGCACAAGTTAGTCATCGTTCAATCAACTTTTGCAGGTGTGCTTTGTAATGAAGTAGGTTGGTTTGATAAACCTGAGAACAGCGTTGGCTCCCTAACTTCACGCATCATCAGTGACACTGCCATGATCAAAATCATAATTGCTGATCGCATGTCCGTGATTGTGCAATGCATTTCCTCCATAATGATAGCAACAGTCGTCAGCATGTTTGTTAACTGGAGAATGGGCTTGGTTGCTTGGGCTGTCATGCCCTGCCACTTCATAGGTGGCCTTATTCAAGCCAAGTCTGCCAAAGGATTTTCAGGTGACTACTCTGCTGCACATTCCGAGCTAGTGGCACTTGCGTCTGAGTCCACAACCAACATAAGGACTATTGCGTCTTTTTGCCATGAAGAGCACATACTGAGGAAGGCTGAAGCATCTCTGGAGATCCCAAAGAAAAAGTATAGGAAAGAAAGTATCAAATATGGGATCATTCAAGGCTTCTCTCTTTGCTTGTGGAACATTGCACATGCAATTGCTTTGTGGTACACAACAATTCTGGTTGACAGACATCAAGCCTCCTTTAAAAATAGCATAAGATCATACCAGATTTTTTCTCTTACAGTTCCTTCGATAACAGAATTATACACACTGATCCCAACTGTCATCTCTGCTATCAATATATTAACCCCAGCATTCCAAACCCTGGACCGCAAAACTGAAATTGAACCAGATACACCAGAAGATTCCCATCCTGAGAAGATCCAGGGAAGAGTGGCATTTGAAAATGTCATATTCAACTACCCATTAAGACCCAAGGTGACTGTTCTTGACAATTTCAGCTTACAAATTGAAGCTGGATCTAAGGTGGCTTTTGTAGGGCCAAGTGGAGCAGGAAAATCATCTGTTCTGGCCCTTCTACTAAGATTCTATGATCCAAGGGAAGGAAAGGTATCCATTGATGGGAAAGACATAAGAGAGTACAATCTAAGATTGTTAAGGACACAAATAGGGCTGGTACAGCAAGAGCCACTGCTTTTCAACTGCTCAATTAGAGACAATATTTGCTATGGCAACAATGGGGCTTCAGAGAGTGAAATAGTGGAGGTATCAAGAGAAGCAAACATACATGAATTTATAAGCAATCTACCAAATGGATATAACACAGTTGTTGGGGAGAAAGGTTGCCAGCTTTCAGGAGGACAAAAGCAACGAATAGCCATTGCTAGAACCTTACTAAAGAAGCCTGCAATTTTACTCCTTGATGAGGCGACAAGCGCTCTTGATGCTGAGTCTGAAAGAGTCATAGTAAGTGCTTTAAAAGCAATAAACCTTAAGGAAGAGAGTGGGTTGATTACAAGAACTACCCAGATCACAGTAGCACATAGGCTCTCCACTGTTATAAACTCAGATACCATAATTGTCATGGATAAAGGTAAAATTGTAGAGATGGGTACCCACTCAACTCTCTTAGCAGCAGAGGCAGGACTTTATTCAAGGTTATTCAGGTTACAGAGCTATGATGAAAGCTGATCTAGTCAACAATTTTATCCAGCTCCAGTATCTGTATATACGAAAGGTACCCATATTGATCCATAAAACTATCTGCCTTTCTGTTGTAATAAAGTTACCATCAGAAAACAAATCCCAAGAAATGATTTGGTGACATAAGAGGTAGTACCTAGGTTTGGTGTGCATTGACCTGTGTATGGCTGCTTTTAGAATTCAAGAAAGACACTATCAATTGTTTTGAGTTTTTCCATCTCCTCCGCACTGGCAAGTCCAGGATCAACATAACATAGCTGAAAGAAAACATACAATCAAGTCTACGAATTTATTATGCAAGGCAACCAAAAAATCTTGTTAAATGAAGTAAAACCTGGTATTGCGGCTTCTTAAGTGTGTGAATCCCTCTTTTTATGAGTTTCTGCCATTTAACTTTCTCTCTTAGTGATCTTTCCAGAGCAGCCGTTTCCTATAAATGCAATTAACAAGATTGAAAAGATGTGATGTTATTAAACAAAATGTACTTTCCAGAATAGTTTTTCTGAAAAAAAATATGCACAAGTCAACGGAAAAGGGGGATAGAAACAGTATTATTGAAAAAAAATAAATAAATACAAAGCTGCCAACTAGTTCAGTTGGGTTTTTTACAACAAAAAAGGGGGGGGGGGGTAAGAAGACAAAGAAACAGATAAATTACATGAGCAGGATCCAGAATTAGGAGATTATATTGCAAATTTCCAGCCTTTTGATGTTTGACTTGAATTCCAACAATTGTTCTTGAATGTCCATCATGTTGAAAATACAAAGGCCTGGACAAGAAAGCTTTCAAAAATTAAAACACAAAATACACACACACACATTTTGACAAAAAATATGTATTGAAAATGCACCCACTTACGTTTTCTCAGTGACAATAACATGCTGGTGGCCAAACTGGATTGAGCCCTTGTCAGAAAAATAATTCCACACAAAATCCATCAAAACTTGATGACCCTGACTTTTTTCTGTATTGTCTTTTGTTATATCATCACCATTTTCATCATTCATAGTGTCATTAAGCTCCTTGAGAGAAGAATTTGATGTTCCATCCAGGCTGTGAATTGCTTGGGGAGCATCATGAGACAGATATCTATCGATGGGTCCATAAAAATGAAGTGTCTTCCTCTTGTTTCCATTATGATTTCTCACTAGTTGTGCTCCATGACTTGAACCTGGGACAGATAGATAGAGCAATTCTGATTCTTTAGGACCAAAATCCACAACTCTTGCTTGAAGTCCAAAAGAACGCAAAAGGGTAGCACATTCAGTAGTTCCTATCCATTTTTTTGAACCATAAACAACATGATTGAATTGATCTGCGCCAGTTACATCAAAACCCCTTTCCCAAGCGATCTCAAGCCATCTCTGAAGTGATGGGATGTCAGGGACAAATCCTGAACCACCAAACAAAACTTGTCTTGCTTCTGGTCTCTGCATCAGCAAGTGAGAGCTAAGCATTTGTATGTTACGCCAACCACAACCCCACCCAACATCCTCTGACTCAATGCTCTGGAAGTGATCCACATAACCTGACAAAATGCATTTTGAGTTTCCACCTTCTGACTCCAAACAGTTTCTTAACAAGGTCATCAAACCCCTTTCAATTTTGTGAAATCTGCTCCTCATCTGTAAATCAATCAAGCAGGATACCTTTTCCTGCATTTTCCGTTCAGTGCCACTACCACGCCAAGAGTTATCAGAAGTTGATCCCAGCTGTCTGATTGCTTGTTCACCCTACACAATAATAGATGATACAATGTATGAATGTACAAATTGAGTTGTTTGTTTCATTTCTTAATTTATTAAAAACAGTATTCCATTTCATTTATGTAAAGAAACTTCTAACATAGAAAATGAAAATGAAAAAGCAAGAGAAAAAGGCAAAGGAATTGATGATCATCGGAATCAAATTCACGATTTAGTATATAGCACCAAAAAAATATGCAAATATTGTTCATCAGGTCAAATTTTACTGCATGTGGATAAAGTTATGTGTATTACAAAACGAAGCTGACAAAAATAAGAAAATTCTCGATTTTTCCTCATAAAAATGACAAATAAAAAACCTGCTTTCGTGCGTGATGAGAAGCAAGTGAGAATGAGAAGCATGTAGAAGATGCTAACAATACCGGTACGGAATCAGATTGAGGCGGCGAATTGGAAGAAAGAGCAATCTGTTGAGCCAATTCATAATCGGAAGCTAGTTGCTGCTGGTGTCGCCGATCATCGTCGTCCTCAAAGTGAGTATTGGCGTGCCTGCATTTGCACAAGTTGTTAAATAATAGCTTCTGTCACATATGCAGGCTAAAACCATTTATTGAATGTGGAAGAAGGCGAAGAAGAGAGAAGTACCATTCAAGTTCGGAGGAGGGAACTGATACATGACAGAAGGGGCAAGTTGACAAAGCCATGTTGTCTGAGATGATCGTGAGGATGCTCGGAGCGATTAGCGGGAATGCCCTTTTCTCAATTAGAATTTTGAATTAATGCAGCCTCCGATTGAGTCGCCACCCGCTGTGTCGCCGACTTGAGAGCTTTTTCGTCGCTCCTTGTATGATTGTACCGCACTTTCTTCTATCGGGCCTCCTTTATCTGCTTCGGGGCCCAAACGTTCCCTCCAAAAACAACAAACCGCAATACTGTAGTCCTTAAAAATGTAAATTTTCAACTTACTTCTCTGATCCTTCTTTCCCACTTGTACACCATTATCATATTAGCAAATTAATTGACACGTGAACAATCCTTTTAAGATTTCAAGCAATAAATTAACAAAAGGATTTTAATAAATGTAATCAAATAACTCAAAAACTAAATTCAACTTAAAATTTTTTGAAAGATCAAATTAATTGAAATGATGTTAGTCTGTAACTAAAATATTTTGTGTGTATATGTACACACAACCAAGAAAGCTTGTAATTTATAAAGCAATGCTAGATGTAAATCAAAAGAGCACTTTATCTACCTCAAGAGAACATGAATTATATTACTAACATTTTGTACATTTTTGTCATTCATTCTCAATAATTTCTTTAAAAAAAACTAATGAATTGAAGTTGCTAAGCACAAAATTCTTACAAAAAGCCGACCAAGCTCCATAGCACAAGGATTAATAATTTCTTGACTTGTTTATTAATAATAATAAATAAATAATAAGAATAATTTAATGTTTTCATACTTAAAAGATGCTTATTTTTTTATTCCATCATCTAATATTCTAATTTGAGTCAATTGAATTACATAATTATTCAACTTATTAAATCAATAATGAAAAGATTGATGTAAATTAACGAATTTGTCATTGCACTATTAAAATATGACATGGAAAATAAATAAATTTTATTTAAAACAAAACTTTAATTTAAACAAAATAATTTCTAAATCGTCCAAAAAATAAAATTGTTGGATTTGATATAAACTTCATTCTCTTTAAACTTTTTGAACTTTAAATTAAACACTTAGACATGAATTAAAAATATCTCTTAATATAAATAAAAGCAAGAGATATTTTTCTAATAGTAATTATATTTCTTGTTTTAAGAGTATGAGAACATATAGGAAATCATAAAATAATAATCATATTTAGAATGTAAAGAAGAAATAACATTGGACACTAGAATAGGTACTAGATTTTCACTTTATTAAGTGAGCTTTTTTCAACTTTCAATAGAATTTACATGCAAAATTTAGATAAAAAAATTGAAATTTTTTATTTTTTTTCAAAAAGAAAATAGAAAATCAATAAAGATGGAGTCTTACGCTACCTTGTATTGCCATGAGAAGAAACATTGTTGTTTTATTTATCTTTTTGTAGATTTCTATTGAACCAAAACAAAGTAGTATTTTTTTTCTTTTTTATATTATTGGATTTTTTTTATTTTTTTAAGTCTATCTGTTTTTCCATGTCATCATTTAATGCCAAGTTGACAATTTCCTTTAATCATATTAGCCTTTCCATTACTAATTTAATAGGTTGATTTACAATGTAATCCAATTATCTTAAGTTAAAACATTGAATGATGAAATTGAGAAAATTTATTTTTTAAGGATAAAATTGAGAAAGATAGTATCTTTAAAGGATGAAAACATTAAATTTCTCTAATAAGAGTAATAATATTCGAAATTTTCAAGGGATTTAATAGCAAGAATAGATGAGAACAATAACTATCAGATTTTATTACTAGTATAACAAATATTTGTGAACCTCCAAGAGATTATATAAATGTCACACTTTAACCGTACAAGTATGATTTCTAGAGAAATCTTGGAGTGCTGTAATGTATAAGATTTAAGGTTCCTAGTGTAGAACATAGCATATATGCTTCAAATATACATATCCTTTATATATGATTAAAGATGAGTCCGCGTCTTAGGTCTTAGAATGGGATGCATCCACCCTAAGGTTTATGGATGAGTCTTGGTTAATTTTTATAAGTTGTTATCTAATGGTCTCAAAGTTGATATGCTTCTAAAAAATGGCCTATGTATTTGATTGTGATATGATACTTTACGATTGCGATGATTCATTCATGTAGTGAGATGTATTGAATAACTGTGGGAGAAATATTCAGTCTCAACAAATAATAATAACAACAAAAA
>JANHAO010005173.1:0-23050 GCA_026873985.1 Saraca asoca | reverse complement strand
CTAGATTTGATTTAGGATGCTTTGAAACCTCATTCTGGTGGATCTAGGGGAGTTTCCTTAACCAAAGGGGAGAAGAAATTTTTGAGTTTCACAACCCTTGCTGCCCCCTTAAACCAAGGAAACCTAACAGCAATAACATCATCCATGGACGTAAGGGTCAATGAACAAACTTTAGTCGAACCACGTTAAAAAATCCCTATTGTCTGCTATGTGTTCTTCTTCTTCTTTCTCTGATTTCTGCACTAGGTTGTGGTTTGGAGTTCACAGAATCATTCCCTGTTGGTTGAAATTTGGGTTCTCTGTACGAACCAAATTTTACTGTTAACACCTTACTTTTCCCAAGCATCCCGAGCTGAATGTTCAGTAGATTGTAGAAGATAACACATAAGTTAACATGAATAGATTCTTGCAAATCACAACTAAATGAATATTAAGTTGAATGACCAATCGATCACATTAATTCGTCTCAGCTGGCAATGAATTTAAGCACTGGAGTGCCTCAATTAACAATGAATTGAGTGCGAAAATAGGTCGCATGAGAGTTGTACCTTAACTAGCATGAGTTGAATGCCTAGTAGGTCGCATGAAAGTTGCGCCTTAGCTAGCACGAGTTAAGTGCCCAGTAGATCGTATGAGAATTACACCTTAGCTAGCACAAATTGAATGCCCAGGTAAGTCGCATGAGAGTTGCGCCTTAGCTAGCACGCCATGACAATGTATATTCATCAAGCAAGACAAGGTATATTTGTCAGTTTGACATGACAATGTATATTCGTCAGATCGTATATGACAATGTATATTCGTCGAGCTAGACAAGATATTTTCATCAAGCTAAATTGCCAATGCAAGACAATGTATGTTCATCGATTGACTACGACAATGTATATTTATCAAGCAAAACAATGTATGTTTGTCAGGTCGTATATAACAATGTATATTTGTTAAGCAAGACAAGGTATATTTGTCAGGCCAAATTGCCAATGCAAGATAATGTATATTCGTCGGTTGACTATGACAATGTATATTCGTCAAGTATGACAATGTATATTTATCTGGTCAGATGTGCCTTTTCTAGCATGCTATGATTTTTAAATCTGAGAATAGCTCGCTTCCCGTATGATCAGAATTAGAAAGGCAAGTACTCACCTCTAGATTAAAATGGCAATTGCTCGCTTCTGGATTAATTTTTTGTTGAAAATTTATTCAGAAATTAATAGTCACATATATAAGAATTTAATGAAATAATATTACAAAATTTAGAAGAATGAGTTGAATTTTGTTAAAAATGTGAATGTAGATGTTCATCATTCTAAGCTTGTGGAAAGTCATTCATCTCTAGCCTTCTTCATGGCCTGATCATTGGAGCCATCCTCCTAACTCCTTTTGATGTTCTCATCGTTACTCCTCTTTTTATTTTGGTTGGAGCCATTCATCTTGTCTTTCTGATTGGACTTCTGAGGGCCAAAGGTTTCTTCCCATTTGACTTCCTTAGCAACTCATTCATAGAACTCACCAAGGTCCCTCAATGGAGACTTATATATGCTTTTATATAGCTTTTCATGCTTGTGGAGTCCCACTAAAATCACTATTAGGATGCTTTCAGCTGAGGCATTTTCCACGGTATCGAGCTCATGCCTAAATCGGGTGATGTAGTCTTTCAATGATTCATTCTTCCATGGAAAGACTATTGCGAGGTCACAAGGCAGTACGAACTGCCTCCGCAGTATTTTGTATTGGTTGATGAATTTCTTCTGATACTTTTCCTAACTATCAATGTTACGAGTTAGGAGATTCCTGAATCATGTTCGAGGTAAGTCTCCTAAAGTGGCCGGGAAGACACAACACTTAACTAGAGGGTTAGTTGTCTAAAGATCCATCTATATATTAACTGTATCCAGATGGTCGTATGGATCACTATCCCCGTTATATAGCTGGATCATAGGGATTTTAAACTTGTAAAGGAGAGGTTCGATCTCGATCTTTTTGGTGAATGGTGTCCTCCCCTCATAGCGATCTTAACTATTCTGAGTGAGGGTATTCTTCTAACTATTTTACCCTCTGAAGTAGTTCTTCTACCATCAGGTTCTTTGTCTCAGATCACGGCTAGGAAGATCATTGGCTCTTCTTACTTCCTTGGTCGTGGGAGCAGCGACCTAAGTTATGTCCTCGATTGGTTTTGCTCGATTTTTCCATTCGATACGAACTTTCATGTCACTGATTATCAAGATGCTTGCGAGCTCGACAAACTTTCGATCTTGCTCGCGAGTTGAGATAGCAAGTTAAATTAGCATGCTGAAGCACTTTGTTCGTTCTCTTCTCTTGAGCCTTTTCACATGGCTACTGGAGTTCTTCTTTGGACGCAGTAATCTCAACCTGTTTTCGTGTGCCCAGGGTTTGTGCATATGTTAGCACTTTAACCACCTTAGCCAACCTTTTCACTGTGTTCTCAAGTGCTTCCTGACTTTGGCACCATATTTGCACTCCATCAATTTCTAGAACAATAATAATAGGCTGGCAACGGGTTATTGGGAGGAAGCCATTGACAACACCCATAACAGGGGCGGCAGAAGTGCCAGCAACAAGAAGAATTGGTTCCCACCACTGTTTTATATGATCATCCGCCTGGTCAATTGGAGCGTTTAAACTCCGAGTGGCCCTTCCTCTAACCATTGTTATAAGATAGAAAACTAATCAAAATGCAGATGAGTCCCCACACACGGCACTGAAATGTTAACGGTCAAATTCAGTCAATCAAAAGAGTTTAGAAGACCCAAACTGCAAACTGATTGTATGGAGAAGGAGAGAAGGAAAGAAGAAGAACAAGATGACATTGGAAATTTTTAATGTGGTTTAGCTAAAGTCAGTTAATTAAACCCTACGTCCACGATAGTGTTATTTCTCAATCTGTCTCATTGAGTATTTGTATTTGTTTGTACATGTTTGTATGATGATTTTGCCAGAGCCAATCTTCTCTTTTACAATGAGTTCAACTCCTATTTCTAGTTACTGAGACGTAGTCTAAAAAGGAAAAAATAATAATTTAACTGCAAGTTGGTGTTTGCAAATTGGCCATGCAAGTTGGTTCTTCTTCGGATTTAACTGCAACGAGCTTTTTAGAAGATGACTAAGGTAACATATTTTGATGTACGAGCTAGAACTCGTTGTCAATCGACCTAAGATTACTGTAAGCATTGTTGTCCCATGACTTGACCTCGTATTTTGGCAATCTGATGCCTTTCAGCGACTTTAATCTCAGACGAGTTGGACCTTTTCCAGTTGGACCCATTTGTTGGACTTTTGGCAGCCCGCTCTGCATAGTTTTAAAAATACCCACAATATAATATTTACGTGTTACTGACATGATTATAATTATATTAATATTGCATGAAATATAAATCCTTTTTCTATTGACACTTCTTACTCTAGTGTAGTTATTCACAGCTAGTGAAGCAAGTTCTTTAGCAAAGCAAAAAGATATGAAGTTAACTTCTTTTTAATAAAAAAAATAAAGATTTTAATTCTTTTTATTAAATCTATAACTTAATCTTTATAATTTTATTTTATATAATTATATCTTAAAATTTAAAATAATTTATAATTAAATTTTTATCGTTAACTCGTATTAAATTCAAATAATAGAATAAATTATAATCTAATTAGGATTTAAACATAAATATTTTTTTTTAAAGATAATGAAAATAATTTTTTTTATATAATCACTAAAAGTTAATAAATAAATTTTTGTATATAAATATAATACATCAATAAAAGTAAAATATTAATATATAATTTAATAAATATATAAAAGTCTATTAATTAGATTTAACGTCATATGACAATAAAAATTTAATTATAAATAATTTTAAATTTTAAGATATAAATATATAAAATAAAATTATAAAAATAATAAAATTATAATTATTAAATTCCCATCTAAACCCTTAAAAAAATAAAGCAGAGTTAATTATGCAATTTACTCAGCTGGAAATTACTCACATCAACATCAATAATCTATTACTTGCTTCAATGTATTTGCGCAGCTGTTACACATACTGGCTTTGGCTCTAAGTTTAAGGCTACAATTTTCATTCAATGAATTTATTCTCATGGCTAACAGTGAATGTAAAACTTTCAGAAACTCCAACAGGGTGTGAATTCACAACTGTTTTTGGATGGTGAATGAAAGCAGATAGAATATGAAAGTACGATAATCGATTTTCATTCTCAAATTGGTTAATAAAAATAAAAAATAATTATACTTTATATATATTTAAAAAAATTCGTATCAATGTGAACTGTTATAAGATTTGTAAAAAAAATTTATATTTTTTCATTAAGAGTTATAATTTTTATATATAAATGAAAAAAAATTTAAAGATTTTTTTTGTAATTCTAAACGATGGAGTTATTATTTTTTGTATATTTTTTACATACAAAATCCGTATACACTTGCAAATTTTATAAAAAAATTGTAATATTTTATATAAAAAGTTGTAACTTTTATAACTTTTATGTTAAGTTTTTTAAAAAAACTTGCAAAATTTTCAAATATATACCAACGCATAATCCATAAAAAAAATTTGATTACATCTAGGTGGTGTTTGGTTTACGGAATTATACATTCATAGGAATCTTAACATTCTCGAGAATGTGATTCCTTGGAATGTAATTCCTGTGAAGGTCACATTATTATATTTTATTCAATTAAAAAAATCATTGGAAATATTACAATATTATATTTTAATTAATTTGTATATTTTTAAAAATAGTTAAATTATCATAAATATTCTCATTAAAAATTGAATGGTCAAGGCCGGAAAGATGATCACTCAAGGGTGGTATGCAATAATCAATGGTTAAAGATAACAAGTAATGGTCAATGATAATGGATGATGATCAACAACGGTAGAAGGTGATAGTAGATGATTGTCAACGATTGTTAATGACTATGGATGGTGGCCAACGGTAATGTGTGGTAGTGGACGATAGTTAATGACAATTGATGGTGATGAATAGTAGGTGATGATCAATAGCAATGAAAAGTGATCAACGATAGTGAGTAGTAGCGAGTTGAGGTAGTAAGACATTATTAGAAAGGTGAATAAAATAGTCTTTTTATATGACTAAAATATTTTCATGTTATGCGAATATAAAATATTCACTTCTTTTATGAGAATATTGAGTTAAAAATATTTTCAGGTAAAAAACAAAGTAATCTAACATTCCTTTAAAATATTTTTAAGAATGTGAAGAAGATTTTGCTAACCAAATATCACCTAACATATTTAACATATTTATGTCATATAAAATAAGTTAATTAGAAGAGAAATAAATTATTTTTATTATAAATTAATATATTATCTCTCTTCTATTTAACGATAAATTTTTCTTCTTATTTACTTACTTAATGCACATAATATAATTATAAATGCACCAAGTACAACAAAGGATTTCTAGAAAGAATTAGCAAATCCCCCAAATCTAATTTTCTCTAAAATATATGTGAAGTTGGTGATGGTAGTTTAAACATATTGAACAAGTTCCTATGGAACAAAAGTTTCATTCAAATTTTGTTGGCTGTATAGAATCAATGTACAATTTTCTATCTCAACTTTCCAGACAAAAGTATGGGAGAAAATATAGCCTTTGTCACTTGCAAAATCCAATGAATGATACATGGTTTTGTCAAAATTTAGATTGTACCATTTTCCAATGGGCTGCTATTTAGAAAAAGGTACCATGAATTTGATTATCTTATTGGGTCATATTTAGGTATCCTAAATTTTTCATAGTCTGACATAATTGATTTTGCAATATAATCAAAAGTCACAATAGCCTCGCCATCAATTTGAGAACATTAAATTTCAATTTTAAAATTGATTCTGATTTTTCCCCCATAACACTGGCTCATAATGACGTATTTTATTAATATAATGTTAATTTAATGATATTTCTTTATAAAAAAAAATGTGTTTCAAAACTTTAAAGTGTGGCGCTTCATTAGGCAGCGTCCGTAAGTTTTTTTTATACTTCTTATAAAAATTGTATTTTTAAATACAAAATCTTATCATTATTTCATAAAAATTACAACTTTACACAAGAAGTCATATCTAATAAGTATATAAAAAAATATAATTATATCGATAAAAATCATATTAAAGATATTTGAAAATTATTAACTTTTTATATAAAAATTATAATTTTTAACAAAAAATAAAAAATATACAAAAATTACAATAAATACATGTGTACTAAATAATAACCCAACCTTAAAATTCTGTAATAAAGTATCTTGGAGAAAACAATCTTTACAATTTCTTTAATCATAAAAGTGTTTAAGCAGAAATTGATATGGCAACATTGGCTTTTCCTATAAAATAATGCTACTCTTAGCTCCTGTTAGCCTCTTGTGTGAGTATAGCTTTGCTCTCATTATATCACCAAAAATGATTAAACCACTGTTTTAGTCTCTCTGCGTATTTGTTCTTATTGTATTATAAAAAAAAATACTAAAATATTATTTCAATTTCTTGCATATGCAAAATTTTTCAATTTAATTGTTATTTAATTTTCATTTTTTATTTGATTCTTCACGAATTTAATTTGATTCAATTAAATCCATTTATCCACTTGTCTTTAATTTTATTAATAAAATTAATGATATAAAAATAAAAAATCTGATTTAATACACTCTAATACTTTTATAACACTCTTCATACTAAAATCCTATGTAACTTTAATTCCAAAATAAAAACATAATAAAATCACATAATCTTTTTATACAAATTATATTTAATATCTATAAAAATATTGAATGACAATGCAAAATTTTTAAATTTTAAATTATTATTTTAATTAATAAAATATGAAATAAATATTTAAAAAAACTTCATTAAAAAAATTTAATATAACAAAGACTAAATTAAGAACAAAAATTAATAGAGACTAAATTTAAACAACTTAATAAAATGATGTTTTAGTAAAAAAAAAAATCCAAGTTGTGCAAATCACATTTTCCTTGGCATACAGAAAAGACACTAGTAAATTTGCATATATAAGAAAAGGGGCATATTACACAATTTGCAGAAAATAAAACCTCAATGTTGAAACTTGCATATGTCATGAGTAGATGAACTGGCTTAAATTTGAATCACAATTTGCTAAACTTTTGTCCATGAACCTCTACAATAATATCTTCCCCTACGTACCCTTGCAGTCAAGAAACTGTTTTCCCCTTTTTTTTTTTTTGGGGGGGGGGGGTTGGTTTGTGTGGTTGCAATAAAGCCAGAAGATAAATCTTAAAATTGGAAGCACCAATTAAGCAACTTCAAACTTCTAAGCAGCTCAAACCCATCAAAGTTGCCTGCTTCCACCACTTCAAACATGAATTTTTAATCTCCAGTAAATTGACTCTACACTGTAAAAAAATTCTTAAAATGGATGTTTTACTCCTCAAAAGCAATGGTAATTCATAATCTAGGTGAGGAAAAAAAACCAAGGATCTACTGATAGCATAAATCGCCAACGTGAAGATGCACAAAATTGCAGAATTTCAACAATGATCAGTTGTTTGACATTCACTTGCTATTTTCTCGGCTTTCTGGGGGACAATAATCTTGAGCTGGGTGATTTCAGTGCCTGATGTCCAAAAACAGTTCCTAGCGGTACACATTCTGATTCATCGTCACTGTCAATCTCATCTGGAATATGCCTATTCTGGAATGCTCTGCGCTGCAATAGGAAGACATTGTAGTAGTAGCTAACTAAATCCTCCCTGGTCTTTCTGGGAAATGATCTAAACAAATCACCCCAGAAGCCCTTCTCGTTTGAATGGTTTGATTTCACCACATCGTTGAACTTCTTTTCTTCTTCCACTGTCCAATAATGCCTAACTTCCTCCCCAGACTTCACCAAATTCAACTCGTAAAAAGCCATACCCAATTCCAGCCTAACTTTAGTCCTTTTCTCAGCTATATGAAATCTAACACACTCAACAGAACCTGGAACTTGGCAACCACATGAATCTTGTCTTCCCTTTCCAATGGGGTCCCTCTCAATGAGAAGTTTGTGATTTATTTTACCCGATGGCCATATTTGAGACCCGAACCACTTAGAATCACTCTCAGAAATCACACCAGTCCATTCAGGTACTTTAGCTTGATGAGCTTGCCCCAGACGGATGCTTTTTGTGCCACATTTATCAACACCTAAATGTATAGCAGAGGATTCAAGTGATTCTTTTTCAGCTCGCCCTTCAGCCCGAGGGCTTGGAGTTTTATCTGGATCACACAGAGTTCCTGAGGATGAATCAGAAGAGGTTCGTAGCACAGATGCAGAATTTCCAGATATAGGTTTCTTGTCAATCTTCAACCTCTCTCTAAGATTGTAAGTCAACCCAAGTTGATCATCATACATGCAAGGATGCATCTTCTGACTCTACAAGATGACAACAGATCGTTTAAAATTAAAATGAATAAGCAAAGACATTTGCATTCTTTTGTTACTAATATATAAATGGCAGCATACATACAAAATATAGAATCCATCACGAGATACAGCTTATGTACAAATCTGACCAAATTGCTGAAAAGGCAAGTGTTTACTTCCATCCACAGATTATCTATAAATGGTAACCACATATTTCATATGTCATCAAACTGTTTGCTAAATAACATAGGAAAAATGCAAAATACTCCCTTCAAGTTTGGAGTGATAGGATTTTATCCATCAACTTTGAAAACTTGAAAATTAAAATCTCAAACTATATAGAACTTAAAATTAACACTCATCATCCACTTAATTAACCGTCCTATTAAATCATGTGATTTTTTCATGAATTTTTAAACAAGAACTATAATATTATTATACGTTGATTTATAATGTAATTTTTTCACACATAATTTTTACATTATATAATTAATAAAAATTAAATTTAGATATATAGAATTTTAATTAAATAATTGAAAATAAGTTGCCAAAATTATGTACCAAAAAATTATGTGATAAACCAACATCTAGTAATATTGTGATTCTTGCTTAAATAGTATATGAATAAATTACGTATAAATTTCGTAATTTAATAAAACGATTAAGTGGATAATAAGTGTTAGTTCCATGTTTTCAAAGTTGGTAGGGACAATATCCAACCACTCCAAATTTGAAAAGGGTATTTTGCATTTTTCCCAATAACATAATACAATTTAACCCGCAGCTGGGGGGCACCCTCCCAAGTAACTAATACTTGCATGTTATGCATATTAAGTATTGATGAGCTAATTACAATTCAACAGAAAATATAGTATATTTGCCCATCAATATGATCACTCAACAATAAGCCAAGGCCTAGCTCTTACAAAATACATAAATATAAAAACTACTATTGCTATAGCATATCATTTTCCAAGACTACCATTTGTTTCAAAGCCATCATCATCATCATATATATATGTGTGTGTGTGTGTGTATTAAGTGCAAGCATTGTTTTTATAAGAGAGTGAGAGGAATCAATCACGATCACAAGATCTTGTGTTGATAACCCAGATTAAAAAATAACTGAAGGTTACATGATTACTTAAAAAAAGTCACATGATTTTAAGTTTTCATCTTGACTATCAATACAAAGAACTAACGGCTACGATTCTCTCCTCTCACTTTTGTATAAAAACAGCTCTCACTTCATATACCCTATATATATATATATATATATATATTGACCCATAGGTATCTGCATCATGTGATGCCTGTTAATTTTAAACTATTTTAAGCATTATCAGACAGGATATTCTAAAAATTTACAAAAATACCAGTAATATCACAAACAGATTACAACCTTTTTTGTAGAAAAGAGAAAATTTGTTGGGAGATTAATTAAATACAAAAAAGGGAGAACAAGAAATCCTCCCTACAGAGAACCCAAAAAAAAAAAAAACACGTAGGAGCTAGAAGCTCAAACTCGAGCTTTTCAATTTCTCTGTAGATCCATAAGAGAAACCCACTTAAAAACCATGAGATGACACCGACATAGATGCAGAAAACAACTCTATCCCATAAAAGGCAAGATGGGATAGATTTTTGCTGAAAAATGCCTGCATTTCTTTCCAACCATAGACACCACAAGCCAGCAAAAGAGCACACTTCTAAAGCACCTTAAAGGCTTAAAATCCTTTGTACTACCAAAACCTCTGTAGTTTATTGACAAAAAACAGATCCAAAGAAAAGAAGCTGGACAGACCCATTGTTCCTTAAAAAAAAAAGAGATTGCACCTTTTTGTTTTTCCAATCTTTTAGTGTAGCTGTATTACATAATTCAATAATAAGGAAACAGAATGATGTAACTTAACCATCTTAGAAATTAAGGTCTTTAAATGTTCTCTATTCTACTTAGAGGAAGAAATTTGAAACTACAAAATAGTGAGAAAATAATCAACTGTTCTTTTTAAGTAATCTTAATTCTTAAATATAGAATATTCTTTAATTGGTAATTCTCACATGTACACCAAATCTTACTTTCCAAGATTAATTATTAACTACAAATGAGCCAAACAGCCGATAAATCCAAACATAACTCTTCTACATAAATAGATAAAACTATGCACAAATAAAAAAATTCAGACTTCTTACTGCTAATAAAGTGGCCTCCAATCCTTACCAAAGCCATAATAAATGGATTGAGTATGATCCAAAATGGCTTTTTTTTTTTTCTCAAGTTCTGATTGCATAAAAAAAATCAGAAGAAAAAGGGGATCAAATTAAACTGATATGCACCACATGAAATATGAAAGAAAAAAGGGACGTCAAAATAGAATCAAGGACACCAAAAATAAATAAATAATATATAAATGAAGCATACAGAAGCCCGTTGAGTCTATGACAGACAATACCAAAGAAAAAAGGGGGAAGCAATGTGAAATGGCGGACACGTATTATCTACTATTTCATATATAACAATGAGTCTTTGCCTTCTGGTGAACAGACACATCATCATACCGATTACAATCAGATATAATAAAGGTCAATCGTTCATAAATGAGAAAACTTCAGAAATCAAATTGGAATGCTCTATGCCCTTGCTTGGCTTGATGACACATAAACACATGAAGAACTTGTGAGATTTTTTATTTTTAATGGATGATCTCAACCCAAGAAAATGACACACAGCCCTACAACCAAATCATTGCCTTATGTTGGAGAGGGCACTTTCCCCTAATTACAATTCCATTCAAGGATCATTACATAAGAAACGAAAAAGTGCTCAGAAAAGTTAATTTGCAAAGAATATACACAAACATGTTAAATAAATGCAAATGTATGGAAAACTTCTATTAGAAAGATTACCCGATAGAGCAGATAAAGTCATGTATGCAACAATAATGAGACATGATTTCATGTTTTACCAAAGAAAAGTTAAGTTATCTAACTTCAAATTAATAGCATATAGTTTTTTGAGACTACCTGCCAATTAAGTTTTTCGCTGCCAGACTCGAAATTTCTTTTATAAAAAACAGCCTCTCGAAACAACAAAACCTGCTTCCACCTCTCCTCATTGCTGTGAGACTTCCACTTTGACCTATCAGGTAATGAACTAACTGCAGGATCACAAGGATTCCTCGCAATACCCGTAACCCAACTTAACAGTTGGATGCTAACATTGGATGCTAGCATCTCCATAGATTCCCTCTTCCTTTTATGGCCAAAGCTCTCTTTTCTAACATCAGATGCATCCAATGACAAGACATCATCATCAGCATCACATCTCTTGACTCCATCAAACAATCCAGGCATGCCATCTACCTCATCACTATTTGCTGCATTGGTCATTTTATCCTTGTTGCAATCAAAAGATATCTTGCCTCCGTCAGTCTCATCCAATGTCTCCATTACCTCATCTTCGTTGCTCGACTCCCCAAAACTAGGTTCATTGGACTTAGAGTCTTGCATATCCACATTCATATTTTCATAATCTCGAACTTTTGGGGCCCCATCAGATTCCATAGTCATGCCCATTACTCCCTTAATAGCACACTTGGAACCCAAACGTCGTGACACTTCATCCTTCTCCTCTTTACCAGTAAAACTTGACAAAATCCCCTTGATATCTGCTTGGAAATCCATCAAAATCCTACTGAAATCAAGATTACAATCACCAATAACACTGTCAGAGACCTTGCTATCAGCAAATTTTTTCAGCCATGTCTCCAAAGTGTTTAAGTACTTGCTATAGATGAACTTCACCGTTGAACCAACACTCCTACCACACCCAGTTTCTTCGCCTACAAAATCCCACAAACTCTTCTTCGATACTGAATCATACCCACCGTTCTCCGTCACAATCAGGAAAAGCTTATACAAATCCACTTGTTGTCCATTGTCAAGCATCGGAGGAATAGGCCGAAAAAAGTCCTTAGTATAGATCTCCTTTAAAAGCCCACGAAGCAATTGATCAAAACGATGCCTAATATCACCGTATAAACCTTCAACTACATCAACATCCGAGGCTCCGTCTGACTCTGCTTGAACTTCAAAAGTATGTTCTCCCAGAACCAGTCCGAGATCGATTAGGAATCCTTCAGGTCTAAGCTTCTGAGGGGCTTCGAAGATATCTATGACAAGCCCATCATCTGGTACCGACCACCCTGCCATGTATTTCGATTTCAAACGTCAGAAGCGAATAATCATCCATTTTTGAAAATACTTAGACCCACCAAAATTTCACAGCAAAACCCATGAACGAAAAACACGAAGAGATCAAAACGAAGTCCAAGAAATGAGAAATGAAGCCGATTAAGAAAATGGGTTTCGCTTGGAAATGATGGGTTTTGGCGGGAAAGCTATGGAATCTAGGGCTTTAAAGGAAGCTCTCAGGCAAAGAGAGAAACCCGCCCTTTGTCTCTTAATTGCAGGCGGTACATTGAAGAAGGAGGGAGGGGCCAAATTTCAAGTTTTGAATAGAAGCAGACCCATTACTTCAAAAAAAAATCCAAAAGTCTAAATTTTTCATTGGAGGTAAATGCAAAAGAAAATAGGAGAAAAGAATTAGAAAGACATACCAGTCAGTGTAGAGACAGAAGAGAGTTTTTGAGTGGGGTTTTCTTCTCAACAATGACCCTATTGTGACTCCTTTACTTCTAATATTTTCACCCCTTAACTTCTGCTTATATATTTGGTTCTATTTTGAGTTGAGAGGGGGAGAATTAGAAGGAATTCAATTTGTGAAAGAAAAAGGGGTTTTTTAGGGTTTGAGAGAGGAATAAGAATACCTTTTAAGCTTTTATATTGGTGAGTTGGATATTATGGGGAGAAACTAACCATAGTTAATATTTAACTAGATGATTGAGTTAGGGGGTTTTGGGTGGATTGTTGCTAGGGTTCAAGAAAAAGGAGAAATGTTTTTTGAGATGAGAGGGGGAGAATTAGAAGGAATTCAATTTGTGAAAGAAAAAAGGGTTTTTTAGGGTTTGAGAGAGGAATAAGAATACCTTTTAAGCTTTTATATTTGTAAGTTGGATATTATGGGGAGAAACTAACCATAGTTAATATTTAACTAGATGATTGAGTTTGGGGGTTTTGGGTGGATTGTTGCTAGGGTTCAAGAAAAAGGAGAAATGAAACATGTATTGGATCAAGATATGAGGTGCCCCTCAAGAATGGATGGCCAAGAACGAATTTCAAGAATTAGATTCATACCCTAATTATCACACTACTCTCAAGCCCCAACAATGGATGCCAAGTCAAGTAGAGGCATTTAATATAGAGTAATGCTAGATTTATAATTTTATTTAAAAAATTATTTTCCTTAACATAAATATAACATAATTTAATTAAAATTAATTTTATTTATTTTCTAATCCTTTTTAATTCAATATTTTAAATTTTATCATAGGTGCAAATAAAATTTTTAATATAATTTTAAAATCTTAATTTTTTAACTTTAATTTTAAGAACATGAAGCTTGCCTCAATCAAAGATAAAAATGGTAATTAAAGATAAAGCAGAAAGAAATTTATGTATGAGATCTAATAATTATGGGATCCACTTGCACATATAAAATTAATATTTATTTTATATATATTTCTTTTTCTAGATGCATAATAAATAAAGTTTATACGAAAATTTTTTAATCGAGAGGAGAGGAAAGGTCCTATTCTTGTCATGTTCTAGCTTGAAAAAAAATTCTTCTCCATCCTTGTCTCGCTAAAATAAAATATTTCTCATCCTTCCTTTGTTTTGTTTTATGAAAACAAAAAATTTTAATATTACCATGAAATGATTACATATATAATAATTATATTTGATAAAAAAAAGTATAGATAAATATTTTAAAATTAATATTTAACACTATTTTATCAATTGATATATTTAAAAAAATCATTAAAATAGGTATTTATGTTATATTTGTAATTAATAATACATCGATAATTATATGTTTACGTAACTCTTCCTCTCCTTGTAGAATTTTGTTCAGTCATCTTCAAGGAAATTTTCATAAGACTAACTTTCTCTCCGGATGTTTGTCATTGTTGTGTTTTATTTGGAGGGAGGGTTATTTAAAAATAAAATAAAATAAAATAAAATATACCCTTTTTTTTTCCTTTCGTCTAAACAATCAGGTATCCTTCATTTCTCAAAGATTAAATTTGGAATGGTATTTATTATAATTAATTCTAAGACACCACCATGTGCTAGAGCGATTTAAATCACTTACAAAGCGTTGACGTAAACAAACCCACTTTACCTTATGATAAAATTTAGTATTTAATTAGAAGATGAGAGGTCACAAGAATTGAAGCTTGACATTTTAGGTTAAAAGGCTTTGATACCGTATTAATGTTATGTTTGTATGGAAGATAATGGAGGAGCATGAGAGAAAATTCTTTTTATATGGTAGTTTTGGATTAAGGGGAAGAGATTAGAGGTTAAGACTGATTAATCTTCTAGAATCGTTTAATACTCTTTATTACTCTCGTTATTTTTTCTTCCTCTAATTTAGGGTTTTTGAGAATTTTCTAAATATTCAAACAAAAAGGAAGGGAAGTCATCTTTTAACTATCTATCATTTTTCATTTCCTTGCATTTAACTCTCTTTCATTATTTTCTCTTCCTCTCCGAACTCTTAAATATACTATAAATGTTTGTTGTTCCCATAAATTGAATTGTTAAAGAGTTCATAAATGTTTTTTATTATAACTCTAAGAAAAGCAAACCATAATAAATAATAGATTGGCTCATAAGAAATGTTAAGTTGTTTATGAACTAAATAACTAAGATGATAAATCATTATTTACTAGTAATTTAAATTATTAGGTGAATAAAGGTTTTGATACATGTTGTGAATATTACAAGTTGTAATATAGTTTTGTACTCATAGTGTTACAAGTTGGCTTTGTAAACTAATTTGACAGATAAACATATTAGGTTTTGAATGAAACTTGATATAAAAATCAAGCATGAAGAGGAGGTCCCATAGTATAAATTTAGAAGCAAATGCACTTGTATAATATTTTTACTATTTTTGAGAAATTGGTGTCTTTTTATTATAAATCGTTTGTCCAGTGTGAGTAAAAATATGTATGGTTATAATCATTATATTTTTATCATCACATTCATATAAGATGTTACATTATATATTTTTCAAGTTAAGAGAAAAGTCTTTATGTCATCTCGAAAAAAGTATATCTACTTGTGCCATTAAAACTTTATCTAGAATGCTCTTTAGGGATGCGTTTAGTGATCTATGTGGGTATTGTGACATAGGTTAGGGATCAAAGTGTGGTGGCTTAAAGATTCCTTCTACAAAGTCAAAATTATATAATGGGACATATATTAATAAAATAGAATTACTCTCTTATTATTAAAAAGTCATTTCTCAATGTACACTAGAAGCTATTTTTATGGTGCATTCTTTGAGACTTGGTATGTGCAGTTGCATTGACTACACACTCATATTTTCCTATGGACATGTTGCTCATAGGCTCTCATGTATGGGGCATCAAAATCTATTTTTCTTCATTATTTATCCAAGATGGCTTGAGTTTATTGGAAGATTGACATATAGACCAAGAGTTAGCATTATGCTTCGCACTGTATAACTAGAAGAACTACTGATGACATTTAGTATTAGAGCTTAGTTGTGCTAGAGATAGCAGATCGAGCAAACTACAGTTGGTGGATTCAGCTTATTGAAAGCATATAAAGGTTATGAGTGAAGTGGACAGTCATTGAAATAGTGAAGAGATGTTGCTGAAGACTTGACTAAGAGGGTAGCAAGAGGTTGGAGCAACTCAAGGGCTAATGTGCAAAATATTGCATTTGAAGGAATATTAATGGTGCATTGGGTGCAAGTGTGTGCAAAAATTGATAGGCTTGCTATATAGCATGAAACGTTGATTATGCATTCATTCATAATAGTATTCAAAAGAATGCAAAACCAATTAGAAAAGTGAGTAAATTAATGGCTTATCTAGTAAGAGGAAGCCCCAAAAGAAGCCATGGTCTTGCCAAAATGGCTTGACTATGTCTATGAGGGACATATTAGTTATTGGTAAAGCTATGAGAGGGAAACCATGCTCGTGCCAAAAAGAGTGACCATAATAGAAAATTAACATATCCTGCATGATTATACATCTCTACTAATGTGTTAGGTGAACAAATTTATTTAAGGAGTCTAAAATTATATCAGAGGGTATGAATCCTACTCAAATAAGTGAACTTGGAGGGGAAAGAGTTAGTCCAAGAAAGATTAATTATGCACAATAATTGTGTAAGTGTAATAAGTGAGTTGTAACACTCGTCCACAAGATGCGAGATGAGATGCTAAAGAAGGTAGTACATCATAGTGGCAAAACAAGTAGCAATGATACTTGATGTAGTGAGCTAGAGCTATAAAGTGGTGTGGCAAAGTAGTGATAATGATCCGAGGCATAAAGGGCTAGCACTACATAGTTACAAGGAAAACTTCACGATAATGATCATAAGATTCACAATTACTCATGCTAGAGTAGAGGATACTCTATGCTTAATCCTCATCAAGTCATTGATATGAGGAAGTCATTAGGAGGATGCACTGGGAAAAGGAGTTGCTAGGAGGATGCATTTAAAGAAAGAATCATCAAGAAGATATGCTCAGACAAGGCCATAAAGGCCTAGACATCAAAGGATGTGGCCAAAGAAGTGCCAAGAGAGAAGGCATTGATCATCGAAGAAGTGGCTAAGAAGGCCAAGATATTAGCAAGTGGCTATAGGGGCATAGGAAAATAGTCAATATTAATTTTGAAAAGATAACACTAAAGAGTGCAAACTTATGAAAGGTTTTGAGGGCCAAGATGCTAGATAGCATTAACTATAAAAAAACGATGATGATTGAGATACCACAAGGATGTTAATTTAGAGAGGTTTAAGAAGATTTGATTAAGTGTGAAAGTGGTATAGTGAAGTATAGTGGATTAATTGTCACTCCCTAATCCATGAAGCGTGACTGGCTTAGAAGGTTACCATCCGGAAAATTCTCTTCCATCAAGAAATCTCCTTCAAGCCTTACAATGTAATTAACATGCTAACGACTCACTATTTTATCAATACACGATGAAATATTTATATATTAAATTTTATTAAAAATCTGACAGAGTTTCTTTTGTTTTCCATACATCTGGCTTGAAAGCCCATACAACATCAGATGGGCTACATGCCCATTACACCCTGTATAACAATATAATAATATGTAGTGGCCTAGAGTATACAATTTACATCCTACTGGGCATCCAGTAATCATACACAATACATACATATACAATCCTATCAACTACCAAACTTTACACTATAGTTATGCCTTAAATCTCCACAGGAGGGGTCCACTCAATCAATGAATAGATCCAGGCCTAAGATGAGGTGGAGGGGTCATAGGTGTGTACTTAGGCTCTGAAAAACATGAAAAGAGAGGAGTGAGTCTTATAGAAACTCAGTGAGTAGATAATCTCATAAAAGCAATATATATGTATATATATAACAAAAACAAAAGAAAGTTTGATATGTAGTTAACCATATACTCAACTGGAATCCAAGAAAAATTCTTAATGGTAATCACAATAGCATAATTATCCCAACCGATACGTATGCCGAATATTTACATATCTGACAACCTACCCTTATTTCTCCCTCAAACCATACGCAAGGCAAATATTTATATATTCAATAGTCCACCTTTATTCCTCCCCCAAACAATGCGCATGCTGAATATTTATATATTCGACAGCCCACCCTTATTTCTCCACCATGCAAGCTAGTCACAATCACCATCGAATTACCAAAGGATTTTCAATGGATCTAGGATCTCAGTTTATTTACCATTTGAAATAATATTATGCTGAAAACAAGTAAGGCGTAATTTCATCATGTCAAATAAATTTCTATGTATATATATACACAACATACCATAAAGTTTTGAAGGAAAACTAACTTCCAAATCAAATCATTCAGTAAATGAAAATCATTCAGCCAAAACTAAAATATTCCATATAACAAAATTATTCTAAAAATGGGATTTATTAAGTAAAGAGGATTATCCACTCATCCTAGAAAATCCTTAGAAAACTAAGTCAGCTGAATTTCCAAAATTGAATGTCAATATGCTTAATCTTTTGATAGGAGCTCTACTGAAGCAAAACAATGCAAACAACAAGAGAATTTCAAATTTCTTCTAGTTGGAATAGTAAGGATTTCAAAGGAAATTTCTTGCAAACTAGCTATAGTGTTGCTATAGAATAAATCTTTTGTTCTAGGATTACCCATCGGAGTCTGAAATACCAGTGACTAGCTTGCCATGAGCTGGAGCACTGTCAGCAAGTTGGTTTAGGTGGTGGCCAAATAGCAGGGGAGAAAAAGAAGAAATTTGTTAAGTCGAGCTAGTCATTATGGGGAGGTTGCCAAAGAGGAAGAAAGGAAGGAGATGGTGGTGATCAGGGCTTGCTGTAGCTCGCTGAGCTGAAGAAGAAGAGAAACACTAGTGCTTGGGGCAGTAGTAGTAGCAGAGAGTTTTTGGCTAAGTTACAACACATGCCAAGAAAGGAGGAAGCATTGGTGATGACACTAGATGTTTTAACTTATCAGACAGAGGTCAAATAGTAATGGACCGAAATAGATCGTCTGAGTAGAGGATGATACAATAAGAGGAAGCTTCAGGAGAGAAGGTCAGACGTCTTAGGAAAAATAAAGCAACTGGAAAAAATTTATATATAAAAGGAAATAGGACAAATTGTGGTTTGGCCCCAAAACTTTCCACTAACTTTAAATAGGTCTTTCCAAAAAAAGGAAATTACAATCTGGCCCCAACAAACTTAAAAGATTTTTCATTTTGGTCCCTCAGTAGCCTCTTTTTTTTTTGAGGTATTACAAATTCTCCCCCCAATAAAAGAATTCATCCTCGAATTCCAAAAACATAGTCATATGAAGTAAAAGTCCATACCATCATATTAGTCAAACAGTTAGGGGTATTTATACATCATGAGGGACTCAAACTCCTAGGTCATTTTTTTTATCATGATTTTCCCTACATTACCATACTGGAAAGCATCAATGGTGAAGCCACCATTCCCCACTAATTCACTAGAATTTGATTGAGTGTCAGGCATAAGGGTTGAAAATCCATCCTAAGGAGTACAACTGTTGTTGTTATTCCTAATGTTAAATAGATACACACAATTACCAGTTCATTGTTCAGTGTCTATCTCTTCAAGAAGCTCTCCTATACAGTCACAGATAGAACTTCCTGAAGGGATGGAATTTAGGGATCTTACTCCCTATCCCCGCATCTTGGTTTTAAAGTTTTCACATTGAAGTCTAATGCCATGTTGGCTGACTCGGTTATGGCAAGTTGAAGGAATGGGATTGCAACAATCAAGGTATATCATGGTAGTAGAGTATACAAATGATGGGGGTTTTTGGTTAGTTGATTCGACATATCTAACCCGGTTGCTTATAGTTTGGATGCTTCAACTTGGAATTAGTTATTATCCACAACTAAGTGACAAGGTAATTTAGTGAAAGTAGCAGCAACAGCAGAAATGTTGTCAACTCTAATAACATCATCCAAACATAGTGGAACGTTTAACCAATAGAATGTTTTGGAATATCAATAAACTAATCTACAATAATGAGACCCATTAAAGCATCCTATACTGTTAGAAGCTATAATTACTTAAACTCAAGGAATCCCACATTGAAGAATATGGATAAGTAGTATTGAGGATAAAAACAAGTGATGGTGTATAGATGTGCAAGCATGATAAATATATATGTATTGATGGAGACAAAGGAAGCGAAGAAAAGAAGACAATTATATTGGTTTTAAGAAGAAGGTGAAAGAGTAGAAGAAGGTTCTAGTCTTAAAGAAACTTTTACCCAACCTCCAAGGACATTTTGATTTAGGCATGAAGCCAAGCACAACTACCCCATCTAATGCAGCATTCATTGCACTAGAATTTTTTTTTCAACTCAAGCTAGCACCATTAGCTTATGTAGGATAACACAGTAACAATAAAGCTCATATAGGGTAGCTATGTTTGTAAGGTTGACTGAGGCTAGGGAAGTTTAATGGTCTAACCATCTAAGAGTCACAGTAGAATAGTGGTTTGCGATTGATCTTGGACAGCAATGCTACTGGTGAGAGGAAAAGACTTGCAGAACTCTTCGGCATTTATTTACAGTCCCATTGGAAGTCATTAAACAAGTGACCAAAATAGGGTAGCCAAGAACCATAATTTAGGGAGTACTATAGCTGGTAGGACTGGTTGGAGTAGCTGGATGTAGCTCCCGTGTAACTGTTGAGGGAGAAAGGCCTATCCCAATAATGGAAGGCTAAGATTTTAGGCAATATCAAGTGCCTGGGTAAGTGTCTTGCAACAGGATTGAATGATTAAATAGTTGAGCACTTGTGCTCCTTAACCTGAATGAGCTGATTAGTGTGAGACTTCATTTAGCTAAACCAGGAGGACTGTCTAGAAAAGAAGACTGGCCAGAGAAGTCAATTTTACCAAAAATAAGGAAACAGCTGCATGAAGCAGAGCAAGACTATACGGTCTAAGTTGGGTAAATTTCCACTACCTTGCCCTTGACAAGAATATCCAACCTGAACATTATTTTCTACTCTTTCCACATCAGTATCTACCATTATTTTTTGATAGATTATCATCTATAAACAAGTTATGTTGATTTGTATTCCTATTTTTCCTAAAAGAGATCCCTAAGACTTGTGGGTTGTGGGCCTACTATGCTTCCACTGCGCCACATTAATTGTTGAAACTCTTTTCCAAGGAGGATACCTTCTAATTACAGCTTTTTCCTAAATAATCACTAGGATTAACTATGTTAACATCATGTGATGAAAGTTTTGAATCATCAAATAAAGTCATCTTACCCTCAAGAGAAGATCCCAGTATATGGGAATGCTTTGACATATCAAGCAGGTCACATTTCATAGTTTCTGCAATATTTGTCAACCTATTGTCCTCCAAGGCTTTTGACTCCAACATCAGCACTTTTCCAAGTTCATCATTCTTCAAAGTAATCCTATTTACACGATTAGATGAGACCAGTGGATTTTTCATCTTAAAATTTGAGTTATTTGTTATTTTCCCCAGGGCCTTCGTAAACTCAGAATCTTAAACCTTAGCTTTAAATGCTCTAGCAGATTTGTCCCATAATTTCTCACCACTTTTATCCATAACTCAAGGTCGACTACTTCCAGATACACTAATGGCTCTAGTGCCACCAGGCGGAGCAGAAGAGTAAGGACAATCTCTTATCGAGTGGCCTACCTGACCACATCTAGAACAAGTTCTAACTCATCGCTTACAATTCCCTAAGTGAATTCTCCTATAGAGTTGGCACAACCTTGCTGCCCCAAATCCAGTTGAAACGGGATGGCTTAAACTAGATTTCTTAAGAGGATGGTAATTGAATACAACTACACCTAGAGGTCTGTTACTCTAAGTACCTGCACCTAAATGTTATGAGGATATAGGTACCTCAAGTCTCCAAGAGGATGGCATGCCAAAGGCTGCAAATGTTTGCCTTTTGAAATCTCCACTAGGGTCCTAAGATCTAAATCTCTTTCTTGAGCTACCCAGAGTTACTGTTGCCTTTCCCTTGCTTAGTGCCTTTGTAACCTTTGTTGAACTAATTCATCCACAAGATCATCTATAGCTCTCTGTAAGTTTATAGCCCATGCTGGGGCATCTGAAATAGAAAGGCCTATAGAAGCTTCAGGTATGGAAGGGACCTCTGAGTCCAGTTGGGAAATTCTTGGTTTCACTTCTACTCGTGCTACCTACCTCAACCTCTAGCATGGCCCTAGGTCCTAAGTCTATCCTAAGGTTGGGGTATAGGTTGGGAAGAAGATGATGGTTTGTAGGAAGCTCTTTTGGATGCTTCTTCCACTCGGCATCCAAAATAAGCCAAAGATCGAGTCTTAGGCGACATATTCCTATTATCAAATACAAAGATTCATTTAGGTAAGATTCAAACACATTGATACATGTATGATTGAAAGAATTAGGCAATGTGGAGATTTTCAACATATTTATGGTATGGGCATCAGCATATCCTTATTTATGTGTCATGCTTCATAGTACACTAACATAAACTTAGCACGCCTATCCCCTCATGGCAATTGGAGACCTCTATCATGCACCTAAACCCTAGACCATGCTCTATTACTAACTTTGTCACCTCCCGATCCATGAAGCGTGACCAATGTAGAAGGTCACCATCATAAAAATCCCCTTCCATAAAAAATCCCCGTACAAGCCTTATAATGCAATTAACATGCTAACGACTCACTATTTCATCAATCCATGATGAAATATTTATATATTAAATTGTATTAAAAATCTGGTAGAGTTTCCTTTATTTTCCAGACACCTGGCTTGAAGGCCTATACAACATCAGAGGGGCTACATACCCATTACACCCTATATAACTGTTAGTCTGGATGGGTGCCCTAGACCAATTTGATTGAGTTTTAGCACATCCTGGACTATACATTCTGTGAAATAGATATAAA